>VZTI01001911.1:504877-519642 GCA_013397865.1 Struthidea cinerea | reverse complement strand
TTTTTGTATAAACTCAAAGTCCGTGACCAAAACTACCAAATTTCAGTAAAAGGCACGCCCAGGGCCTCCACAGAGCAGCGTTCCTACAACGCCGGTGCCAGGGCTGTTGTGAAACGAGGCGCACACGTCTCCCGACCAGCCCTAGAGCTGCGTCAAACATTGCACAATTCTCCCATGAATATTCACTTGATTTTTTTTTTTTCTTCAAAGATGAGGTGGTTTTAGCCATGCTCGAACCTCGTATTTGCTTTTCACGGGCATTTGCGTAATCAAGTTACATTGGCACGAGTGTTTGTACAAACCAGATTTCAAAATCTGACATTCAAGTATTTGTAAAGATTGATTTTGAGCTTTTGTGGAACCCTGCCATGAGTTGGTTACCTGATGCATCCCCAAAAAGCTGCTTGATCTAAACCCATCTCTGAAAGAGCCAATCTCTAGGGCAGTAAAACCAAACAAAACTCAAGGACATTTACACAGATGGGTTCCTACACTGAAAGTGAGCACAGACCAAGTTCACACACAAGGTTCCATGTCGATCTCATAAATACTGCAGAAACATTTGCAATTGCCTGGTGCAGATACACTACAACTTCGATGAAAGATCAGCTGCTTTTTGTGATTATTCAGCAAAGGAGATTTATTTTTATAACCCCTCAGGTCCAATAGATTTTAACCCTTGTGTCTCCTGATGGGCACTCGTGAAGCGGTAGGAGTGTCCAAGGCCTGACCCAAATGCAGGGGTGAAGGGAGAGAGACAGAAAGCCATAGCTGACCCCCGTGGGTCCCTCACTGAGGGCAAAGGGACCGTCTCTCCAGGCCACATCTCTCCTGCAGCATGGTGCCCCCAATTCCTCGGCCACAGCTGTGCTCTGACCTCACTGCTGGGGGTCATGGAGCACAGAAGGGGAGCGAGTGCTGCCATGAGAAGCACTAATGAATCCTTTTTGACACGCTGCCAGAGCTGTGTCACCTCCCCAAATGGCTGAGGGGTGACACCCCGACCCTCATGGTCCATCTGCTGCACCAAGTCTAAGTGTAGGACCAGTGTCAGCACTGAGGGGGAGGAGTGGACCAAACATCTCCCCCATTTCCCTTCCCTTCCCACCACACACTGTGGTTTAAGTGCAGGAGTAACTCCGAGATGTTCAGGATTCTTCTGTCTGCTAAAGGCAGCCAGAGACAATCAGGAGTATGACACCAGGACCGACCCCTGCCATATGCTCGGGATTATCTCCAAGGAATAGACACAGGATAGGCGTACAAAGGTAGCTGGTGCAGAAGGGACAGATCTGGAGTCGTTATGTTTAATACAGAATATAAAGGGGTAGTTTAACTAGCAGTACCACCAAGGTGTCCTCATAGCTTGAGCAAAGATTAGGCTTTGCAGACTCGCTGGCCAAAAGTCTATGACTTCTGGGCAGCCCTGCAGCACCAGTACAGTCCTGGACAATTCTCCCTCTCTACAGCTCAAGGCAATCCTTGAGCCTCTGGTACAGCCATTGTCCTCCAGTCCAGCAGACCTCCCAGAAAGATGGCAACACTGGTCACCCTGCTCTCCTCGCTCTTTCTTAAGTGATTAACCTAAGGTGGTCAGCTGTTCTGTAACCAATTTTTGTTCTGTGCAATAGAAAAGGGTGAATGTGCCTTCTACAGCAGGTGTTTCTAGAAAGGTCAGTTGTTTCAAGCATGCTCTGACAAAAGCTACAGAAAAAAAGAACCTGGAGTTGTTTAAATGCATGCATCAGAACTTTGGATTCATGGCTTAATGCTTGAAGAAGTTAATAGAAATGACACAAAATTTGGTGATTATTCACAAAGGGTTGGGTCACTTTTTTGCTTGTGTTAACAGTGGGATTCACATAAAAGAACTGGAACCTCATTTAGCTTGGCAATAGTTAATGGCTCATGTTCTAGAGGAGCCGTGCTTGTCTCACATTGTGAAGAATTCAGTGGGCCGAGCTCACATATAAGGTCTTTCTTGAGAAAAAAATTCCTTTAAAAGGCCCTTACATTCTCAAATGAGGTCATGTTCTAGGAGTCTAATGCTCTCCCATTTTGACTTGAACTAAGCTTGAGGCAAAAAGAGGATTGCATATGATTTTTTAATGACTTAAACATGGCCTTTCAGTGTGACTATACTCACTGCAGCAGGCCAGGATGCCATTCTCACGAGCAGCATATTTGCTTTTGCAGCAGATTTCACATAAACCAGGAAAGAATACAACCCTCAAACCAATCAAGGTCTCTATATAACTCATCAGAAAGGAACGCTGGAAGTTTGCTACTTCTTTTTACCTTCATACTAGGCATGTATTCAAAAACATGGTTCCAGGCACACAGGAACTAATGAGGACTGCTTTCCTATGGATTTACGCCTGTGATTAATTACCTCTGCGTCCAAGGTAGGAGCTCTAATTGAAGCTGGTCTCATGCCTGGAAAGTTATGTCTCTCCCTTATCTGGATTACTGGATACCAGTACAGAATGCTGTTTTCTTCTGATATCTCCACACTTAGAAAAATTCTAAAAATGTAGTGACTGTGAGATCTGCCAGATTTGATTGAAATGAATTAGCTATTCTAAAGCCGAATGGCAGAATGCTCCTCTACTGCCGTGCTTCCATAGGGAAGTCAGAAAGGCACAGCACACTGCACTAAAGCCTGGTTAGTTTTACCACCTCTGTTTGGTGGTAAAGCCTATGCTTACTCAAGTTTTTTAGAAAAAGCCATGACACCAGATGGTTATTACAAAACCTAACACCACCTTACTGAGTATTTCTCAGAGTAGGAAATCAGCCATTGTTCTCTTTTGTCAAAAGAATCACAATTTACAAGAAAAAGCATTTTCACCCTATACCTTTCGAACAAAGCAGAGACACAAAAGCAAATGATGGTACTGAGCTTCAATTTGAACAATTAACCATTCAACAACTTTGTCTCAAACTTCAGTCAGCTCACTGGACACAAAATAATCCCAACACCCAGTACTTTTCATATCTAGCCTTTTTCTCAGTAATGATTTTAAACACAGAAAAGTGAATTTGTTACAAGTACTGGTTTTTTTTTCCTTTAAGTATTAAACTCTCTTGGGTTTTGAGTTTGTTTTTTATCAACATACCTTGTCTTCCCTTTGGAAGTCCTGTTTTGTAAGCTTCCGCAACCCCAGGCTGAAGTTGCTTTACTTTTTTTTGACTTCCTCTCCAAATCTTGTCTGTAAATGGAACATGAGAAATAGTATATACAGTTCCTTTGCTACAGCATTTTACTATTGCAGTACATACTTGAACTTCCCACAAGCTCCTAGGGGACTTCCAAATACAGCACACATGGGGATACAATTTCTGTTCAATTCTGGTTTTGCAAGAAGTCATGCAATCACCTGTATCTTCAATTACTCTTCCCTAAAAAGATGACAGTTGAAATTACTCAGATGTTTCCCTGGCAATGCAAAGCAGCCTCTAGCATTAGGTTTTCCTGTTGACATGTTTGTCATGCATGAACATCTACCACAATAATTCTTCAGGTCATAAAGCACTCATTTTGGGGGAATGTTGGTTAAGCAAATGAATAATTGTTGGTTTTCTTAAGAAAGAGCTACCATTATGAAAATCATGTCAGATAATGAAATTTTAGTATTTTTCACTAGCTTTTTTTTTTTTTTAAAGGCACTACAAACATCTAAAATAAGTCTCTTTCCTGACAAATTATTCAATGAGATTTCACCTCTCCATGAAAATTCCTTGGAAAAAAGTAGGAAAATTTATCTTAACTGTCAACTTTGCAAGAGACAGCAAAAGAAGTTCAGACAATCCTTGCAAAAGCTTGTATTTGACAAACCAGATTAATAAAAATATATGTGTTCCCAAGATGTTTACTTCATTTCTTTGAAACTTGGTGGCTTTGTACTCTTAGTATTAGTCACAGAGTGTGAAATCACTCATTTAAGAACTGATGAACAAACAAAATTCGTCATCATCAGTCATGGGTTTTTTTTGCATATGGGACCATATATCCTAGGTCTCACACATTAGCATACTTTCACTTTGAACAGAAGTAATTTTTGAAAGCATTTTTATTTGTCTTATCATAGATGTCAGAAAACAAATGTGTTGGTTTTTTTTCATTCTAGCTTTTGACAGTTTGTTTACGTATAAGGGAATATGGAATAAGTTGCATGACTATAAAGCATTCACACAAATCAATATTTTGAGACACAAAAAATCCATAATGGTTAGGTAATTACAATATTAAACTATACTCTCAGTCAATTTACAATAATGCCTTTTAAAATGCTTACTAAAGCAGCCCAGACATACCCGAGACTTCAAAAAAAGTCTAAGGACAGCTTTGAAAACAGGTAATTCCTGGTGAGTCTGCAGGCTCAGCTCATGTGTGAATCCCTAACCTGCTCCAGGGCTGAAACCCTTCACTGCTGCACCTCCAAGGCAGCCTGGTGAGGAAAGGTGCTTTTTCATTCAAGGACCCCATTCTCTCTTCATTGACCAAATTTGTCCTTTAGGCAAATATAGCTACGTTCGTAGAGACAGGTGACGTCTTTTGCTAGGCAAACTCCCAGAGCTGCAGCAGAGAGAGGAGGTTGTTAAAAGAAGCCAACAAGCACCAACCACACAGAGAAGCAGTAAGCAGACAAGCCATTGTTATGGCAGCCTGGATCCTTGCACTTCTTGCCTTTGCTGAATGGCTGAATGCTCAAGCTCCAGAAACTCTGATTTTCTGGCAAGGAAAAAGGAGAAATAAAGCCACAGGCACAGAGGCAGAAGGGGACAGATACTCAATGTTACCTGCAAAGGAAGCAGATTGGATATTAGCTATGTGCTTGACAAAGCTTTCTTTTGTGCAAGTCTGCAGCCCAGTGCCACCAGGCAGACCAACAGCCTTGTTTCACACATGGCATTGATGCCGTGCAAGCTCCATCACTCTTCCCTAGGAGCACAAGAGAAAAAAGGCTGCTAGGAGTGGCAGCAGAATCTGTCAGAAGCCTTTCCTAATTTAAGAGGCTAAGTTGTTTTTTTTTTCATTTCCCATTTACATGTAGAAATTTTAAAAATCCCCACCAGCAAGTATCATCTCTCACCATTTGTAGTAACAGCTCACTATTTCAGAATTCACAATCTTACAGGCACCTTTTAATTTCTGATGTCTCTCATTACATTAGAGGATCACATAGAGGGGGAACTTATTGTGTTAACCTTTAAGTGATGCGTATTTAACCAATACCTCTTTGGACTAGTAAAGAAACGACACTGGCATTTAGAAAATAAAGCCCTTTTTAAAATTATTTTTCCTTTTTTTTTTTTTTTTTAATTTATTAGGGGAAGCGAAGCATGAGGAGCTGAATTAGACTGAGACACATTATTAAAACAATAGGGAGACAAGCTGATTTTACAGACTGGTCTCTGCAAAGTCAGACCACTTGTAGGCACACATCATTTCTGCATGGTGACTGTGCAAGTTTCAGCAATAGCCATTCTTACATCTGCTGAGCCAAGATATCAGGCTTGTAAAAGCATCTAAGATTTGGCATAAGTTTTAAGAATGTAATAAAACAGGATACATATCTGTTTAAATGCTTAACTCCACAAATGCCTACTTACCTAACACCTTTCCTGTTAAGCCAAGTAGTCTCTATAAATTGTTTTAACTAGGCACAGCTTCCTCAGTAAAGGAATGCACACAGCTAGATGCTTTGTACAGTAATAAAGTATAGAGTTATAAATACACACACGTGCATTTGACAGTTTAACAAATGAACAAATTATATTGATTCCTATCTGTAACATGCAGACTGATGCACACTAAGGATCAGCAAGGAAGAGCATTTTTAAAATATCTGAACATGAAATTGCTCATTTAGTGAAAATGGAGGGTGTGGGGGCAGAGGGGAACACCCACAATTGCTCAGACCTGTGGGTTTTCAACACAGTTCAGAGCAGTTTTGGGAAAGTTTCCCAGCGGAACAGAAGACATTTAGTTATTCCAATCAATGCTGACGCTCCCTTTATAAAACTCTGAAACTGCCTGGCTCTCTGTTTTACCCTTAGGCATCTGCTGTCCAGTTCAGTGGTTCGCACACAGAAAAGCATCAAGAAAAATCACCTGCAGATTTATAATTTTTGAAGGAATCTCTGATACTACAACAAACACTACCACATAAGCCAGATTTATTTCACTGTGAGATATGTCAGTTTGTATCTATATTTGGATCCTCCTGAATCAGCATTTATTACTGCAATACCTATGAGTGATCTCTCAATTAAGACATGTAGCATTGACTTCTCTTTGGTCCAGCTACATCCTGCAGACTGAACTTGCAAGTGCCTATGCTATCTTGTCCTTTAACATGAAGTTATTAAGTGAGAAAGCAAAGTTTAACCACTACAGCAACTACAAGTTATCTTATGCCAAGTGTAATACAAAGAAACATTTTCCAATTCACTGAAGACTCACACCAAGTGCGTGGTTTCATAAGATGGAGCCAATAAGCATTCAACTGTTGAGTTTGCAAATTTAGCAAAATGATACCATCTTTCCTCAAAACAGATGATTCTAAAGCACATAAGCTCAGTGGTCTCCTTATTCTTGAAGTGATACTCAAATGTTCTCAACATCCCCCTTGGCACCCCCACCTCCAATCCCCTTTCCAGGTTTGAGAATCTGCATCGTAGGTAAGGTCACTCATGGGAAGGCAGAGCCTGTCAGACACAGCAGGGTTCTCTTTTCATGTTCAGCAACTTGCTTGGTTCAGATCTACAGAAAACAACCATGTTACTGACAGATGTCTTCCCCTGGCACAGCCATGGCCAACACATTCCAGAAACCAATCTGTATTTTCCCCCTTCCCTACTCCCTGCTAGCTTGGAGCTTTCCCCCAGCAGCAGCTTCTGATGGTAAACATTTGTTATTTTATAATAAAATCATAGGCTATACTCTAATTATCGCTTTCCCCCAAAAAAGTTTCCTAGGAAGAAGCTTAGTTATATGCACTCTAAACCGAATGTGCTGGAAGAAAAGACACCATCTCATGTTGTATTACATTTTAGTTATTTAAAAAAAGCCAAGAGGAAACCCTTGGTAAGACTGGAGCACATTAATTATGACAAGACATCATGACATACCAACCAGTGAGATTTAAAGGCCGCTAATAACACTTTTTGTAGTAATTAGTGCAAGATAGTTATCCCATAAAAACAAATATTTGATGGTAGACTTCAATGATAAACAATTCACTTGATGACATTTACATATAAATACACATAAATAAAAACCTACATCATTTAGGTTTGTAGTTAACAAAAAGTATGGTCTGAAATGAATTAAATGTAATTGTATATAGCTGGATCAAAGCTCTTCCTATAATGATACTCAAGTATGTGGGGTATGAAAAGCATAAATGTACAATTCTCAATTTAGTAAAGTACTACTCTATAAAACAGAATCATGAAAACAGCTCTTACATTTTAATGCAAAGTATAAAATTGTATATTTACATTTACATACACTTTACTGAACTACATTGGGTAGCTCATGGTAAAAAAACATCCCTTTTTGAAAATCTTGCAAAAAATACATCAACTGCAGATATGATCAAAAGTTACTAAGTTAGCAGCTGACATAACATCTGTAGTAAAAAATATATTTTAGGAAAATACCTGGAAAAATCTAAACACCAATAAACACTTTAAAACTATATTTGAAGTAAAAATTGTAGCAAAACCCAGAAGAAGCTAGCAAGGATAACAAGAACTATTGCATACTGCTCTTTAAGAGCCACGTAGCGACTTAAAACAGAAGCAGCAGGTATGGTAGTTTTGTGGTGTAACAAAGTGGAAACCGGAGGAAAATAGGAAACCAGTTATCCAACTTCCCTCTCTGCTTATTACCATTTCTATGGGAGAAGTATAAGAATATGAGAGAATCCCTCTCCCTGAGGATATCCTCCATCAAAGGCTAAAACAAATTTGTAAAAGGAACCCAATTTCAAGAGCCTTGGACCCCAAATGTAGGAACATTTACCGTATGTACTTACAGTTCAGTGGATGATAAATCAGATTATTACACTACAAGTTGCAGGTTAACTTTAAGAGTTAACGCTATTTTGCAATATGAAGTGCTTCTTAATATATATATCTATATAATATATAGATATTTGTAAAATACTCGTGCAGATGTGATAGAACAAACTGTGGAAATTGCTTTCTCAAATTTTTTCTTCCCCTTAACAGATCTTTACCTCCTACACAAGGAGGTTCAGGATTCAACAAGGATTTCCACAATATGATCCAGGTCATTAAGATCAGATTTACAATTAGAGTTAGAAGCTGTATTTGTTGGAGAAGAAAATGTTTCAAGACTATCACAGTGTCCCATTTTTGTGTTGCTCATCATGCCTGTTAACATAGTATCAAGATCATAGTAAGAATTGTCAACTTCTGAAAACAGATCCTCAACAGAATTAGGACTTTTATTCTCCAGTGTCTCAAATATTTGATCTAAAGATTTTTGAAAGTTTCCTTTATTTTCTTGTGGATTCTCCATTTCCCACATGTTGCTCTGCAGGTTTCTTGGTGCTTGCACTGAAGAGGCTGTTGACATAGTTTCTGAACCATCTTGTGCCTGGTCACTCTCAAAGTCTTTATTGAAAGTACCGTAGCCTGGAACATGCTTTCCCTCAGCTTGATCCCGAGATGAACGACAGAGGATATCTGTTGAAACAAGACGATCCAGGGATGCCTGCCCTGTACTCTGTGTATTTATCATCTGCCAAGTCCCATCTTGAGTCATTTCCTCTTGGATCTGCCGTACCGTGTTGGCTATAAGTACCGAACGACAAAGGTTGGGTTCAACCAGCATGTGACACAGCTGAAGTTTAACCAAGGACATGTCTAAAAGTGACTGTCGCTGGAGATTATAGGAAGGAATAGCCTTAATACCAGCCAGAGTCCCTTCAATATCTTCTTCACCATCAAAACATTTTCTCTTTAATCCTCGCACAAACATTGTGTCCTGTTAAAAAAACCAAACAAATAAAAAAAAATTGTGTACAACACAAATAGCTCAAGAAGGAGGGGAAAGAAAAAAGAGACTAAAAAACAGAACAGCAAACTTTAATCTTTTATTAAAAAGCAAATTCTTTTAAAATAGAAACATCAGAATTGTCATACCATGTTCTAGAATGGCCAGTGTGGTACAACAGGGGTCAGGAACATATGGACCGAGTCCCAAAGGCGACATTCGGGAACCGGGGGTGAGCAGGTCCACAAGGCATGGCATCGGAGAGAGGCAGGGGCTCCCAGCTCCTGGCTCCCATTAAGCTCCACACTTGATGGAAGTCAGGAGCCACTGCCTCGCACAGAAGCAAACATCTCACCGGCTGTATTTCACCTACTGGAGAGGCAGTTTCTCCTCGCTCCTCCCGAGTTTCTACTGGCATGCTTAACCTCTAATTTTGGAAATAAAAATACAACCTGGCACACCATCTTTAAAAGATTTGACCCCTCCAGAACATTAACATGCCTAACAGAGTAATACGAAAAAAACCCCCATGGGCAGCATATGTGAAAAGATTAGCTTATTTTGGCTACAAAGAAAGTAATATGTAGATTTGTTCCATGTAACTTGAGACATTCAGCAGAGGTGCCCAAAGCAGTCCTTCCGGTTCCCCTCCTTGGGTGAGTAAGTGAAATGTGTAATTCCAATAAGAACTGGGCAAGTCCAGTAAGGATAGTCACAGTCATCCTCTGTATGGGCTTCTGTACTGCTTTCCCAGTTGACTGTAAGATAGCAAAATTCCTGTATTCCTAGTTTAGGTTCACCAGCTAAAAATATACAGGGTGCATGCAGGCTTCTCAGTATTCACACCTAAAATCCCTTGCTGAATTTTCCAAGGGCTGCCTCTCAAGTACCAGCCTCAGCTCTTCTTCTGAATTGCGCTAATTTTGACAACAGTGCCCCATGCAAATATTGCAGCTGGTCCCTTGAAATACAAAGTAACTTTTTAAAAATGCAATGTATATCACTTCTTTCAGTCTCATAAAAATCAGGCTGCAAATGAAAGCTGATACCTGATCTTCACATTTATGCTGCTTCTTTATTTCCCTTCTAAGTCCTCTGTCCTTAGAATTCTTGTTTGCCCAATATTTGCGGAGATTTTTTTCAAGGTAGTGACCCAAACAAAACAGTTTTTCAACTAAAAGCTGATAAAACCAAAATACTATTGCAGTGTCTTTCTATATAATTTCCAATTTTCCTTGATAAGCCCTAAACTCTGCCTTGCTTTTCTAGTTGATATGGTACATTCTACATATTTTCAAGGAATTCTCTCTCAGCTTTTTCAGAGACACTAAAAATCTACCAAAGGGCAACAACACTGTTCCTTTCAAAATACATTACATGCTTATCTACTGTGAAAACCTGGGGAAAACCTATCTAGCACAGTAGCTAGATAAACACTTGGTCTGACTCTGTACAACACTTGTTACATTGCTGTATATATCCACGAAATAACCTTCTTTGGGATTTGCTAACTCTTAAAAGATTTCTTTCAACTGAACGTACAAAACGCTTTAGAAATCATAATGTGCAGAGACTACAATATAGAATGAACTTGGTCTTGTGGTCATTTTTCATAACTTCTTAAAAGCTATTCATGGATTAGCAAGAAATACTTTGGACGTTTCTTCTAAAATTATAGCCTGAAACCTAACATATTTGCACTACTCCTGTTAAATACAACACACATTGTTGCTTGATAGTTCCTTTTCCAAATTTGTAGGCATTCCTGCAAACTTCCTATCAGAGGATATCCTATTTATTATTTTACTACATTTGTATGTACAGTAATTTCTGAACACACCCTCCCCCCCATGTGAAACAACCTCTAGAAACAACTTTTGGGACTGTGTACAAACCACATACGATTACATCATCAAACATTAAACACTGTGCAGAGTTTGAAGCTTCTTTTATTTCAACTTACATTCTTGTGATGAGTAATTAAAACTTCAATTGAATGCTAACCTGGTTTTCATACATCTATAATTTGGCATTCAAATGCCTTCTAAGGCACACCAACAGAACAGAACACAGGAGAAAACTTGAAAACCTCAATACATCACACACACTTGGGTACCTAGAAGCAGAGGAAAAACATTTATGGATTCTTAAAGGTAAACCCTTCAAGCATTCACTGGATTTTTTTCTAAAACTTGCTTTCAATTAGTATCTTACATCATAAAGCCACTTCTTTGTCATCACGAAGTACCAGGTTACAGTTTCATTTAAGAAGCAAAAAGTGACTTACCAGGAATTGTGTTTGATGCAGTCCTTCCTCTTCTCCCATGTTACTGAGCAAGAGTCCATACAGTAAAAGTGAGAGCACCACCTACCAAGCACAGGCAAGCAGGATGTCAGACAGGGACAGGAGATGCAGAACAAAATCGTTTTGCTTCAGTATCTCTATGCTGTGTGATGTGAGCATCATTCCCACAAACTTGAATAGTACTATTAAACCCAATGCACAGCTAGAGCACAAATGTGATTTGGCCAACAATACCCCCAAAATATGCAGCAGAAGGAAAATGCCAGTTTAATTCCAAGTCCTAGGCTATTGCCCTGACCTTTGGACCAGCCTCTCCCTTATGCCTACATCATTGCCATTTAAAGAGCAAACAAAAATTTTTCATATGAGCATTAAAGATTAAGTGTGCACAAACAAAAGGTAATGAAAGCAAGTCTTCCTTACTTTTATTACAAAACTATAGTTTTCAACTTTGTTGTACAAACCCATGTATATCTCTGTAGCATCCAGAGAAAATGAGCTGGCACAAACACAAAACTGAAACATAGCAAAACATGAGAGAATTTTCCTTTACCATCACAGAAACTTTATGACTAAGATTCACTTTGCAAGATGACAATAATGAAAGTAATGACAATAATTAAACTGCTTTAACTATAAAGGCTGAGTTTTTAAAACAATTTAAAGCATAACAAGATTTGATATATCAAATACAACTTCCCATCACATGCAACAATTCCCTTAACTACTGAAACTAGAAAGAATGCTGTTCCAACAGGCTACAAAAACTTTTATAATAAACTATGGAAACAATTCAGATACTTTTCTAGACATGTCTGTGCAGTACAAGACAGTTCCATGTCTGCAACTGAAGTGCATACCTAGAAAAGAAAGAAGTAAAGAGGATGCACATGGATATCTGTTCTTATTTTCTGTTTTGTGCAGTAATAAACAATTTTTCAAGATTGCTTGCTCTCAAATGTGGGGTGGAAGAAGATGGCTGACAAAGGACTTGGGGGTGGGAGTGCAGAAAACACGTTTTTCCTCAAGAAGCTCCATTCTCGTTAAAATACCACAATGGAAAAACCCCCACCTTTAACATTCTCAAGCCAAAATCTTTTGACTTGATCCCAGATATTCAAACTAAATGATGTTATGTCATGGAAACTGTATTTCAACCAACTCATAGTCTCATTTTCTTTTATGGACTGAACTCACAGCAACTTTAAAAACAGTATCTTAAGGCATCTGAACTGCAACTTCAGTCAGACACCATATCAAGTCAATGAACTATTTCTTATTTCTGGCAAACACTTTATGACACTATAAAATTTCAGAAGTTTTTGCTCCCCAGGTATACTTTCAAAACATTCTATAAACGAAAAGTGATCTCTTTGAGAACCTGTGTCTGGTAAATATTTGAATCCCAAAATTTCTACTTTATTGGAGGGTAGGTGACAAAGGCATAAACCTAATTTCAAAAAACCCAACCAAGCAAAACCCACCAAACACCCCCCCATCCCCCCTGCCGCCAATAACTACAGGTAAAGATGGTGCAGTCATGAGAAAACCAAATTGGAATCTTTTCTGATGCTATTTAGTATATCTGACAGTTTTAGAGGAAGAGGCTGTGGCTGTTTGCCTCCCAAAATAGTGGACAATACAGGAGGTGACTGTTGCTGTGAGTTCTTGGTAAAAGAGCCGTTATCACATCCACAAACTAAAAGACAGGGGATGCTGGCAGACCAGTCCAGTCTGTACTCCATTTACATACTACAGAAGGAAAGTTTTCCCATGCAATATAATAATGTGTAAAACCTGCTGCATGTGGTTCCAAGTTCTTCCCTAGGGCAATAACCAAACCACGTGGACCTGTGTTAGTATAAACTTGAAGAATATGTCCATCACAGCAGTAATTTCTTTGGATTCTATAAACTGGCATATATGTGTGCCTCAGAAACCAAGTTCTCAGTAAAAGCATGTTAACTTCATAGCTATTATCATATGCAGTTAAAACCTTGCACACAAACCTCCCACTGACTTCTCTGCATTATCTCCAATAAGCACTCATCTCAAGAGAATGCTAAATTTGAAACGTAATTAATTAAAATTTAAGTACCTTTTCCTATTGATTTACATATTAACATACTCGAAAAGGCATTAGCCATTGTGTAAAACCTTTTGGTACATCAGAGCAAGACTGCTGCTGCTTCAGAGTCAAGGCGTTCAAAATCCCCCAATAATTTCAAGCAGCATCTTTCTCTGTCCAAGATGCAGTATCTGGACTAGCTACATCATCTCCTTTCTTCCACTGCTACCCCAGTGTCACGAGCCCAAACTTTGTGTGTTCAACTAAACTGCTGTTTGAAACAGCTATACAAAAAAAAATGCTGTCAAGAAGACAACAGCTAGCTGCAGCAAAATGCACTAGGAAAAAGGAGTTTTGTGGATTTTTTTTTTTTTTTTAATAATAGCACAGTGTTATATAATTCATTACAAGTTTTGCTTTTAGGATAGACAAATTCCCGGTCTGCTTTACAAATAAGGCGCTGGAAATTTAATCCAATTCGTATTAGAGCATCAACTTAAGACATTCCAGGTTCACACTCAATTCAGACTCATATAGTGATACACTGCCAAAGATACAGTTAAGTACTTAAGGGAAAAAGCTGCTTCCCATTAGTTGGGGTAACAGAGAAGATAGGGAATTTCAGCAGTGCTTATCTTTAGGAGAAAGCAGACAAGACCTACCTAGGCCAGTGCTGGAGGTTCAGTGAAGCACAGGCACTGCTTTTTGTGCAGCCGTAAGTACAGTGATGATGGTTAACACGGGAAGGCAAGAAGGGGCCGTATCTCCCCTCTACCACTCTAATCCTTTTCCACTCCAACACTGGCTTTTCTAAGAACCGTGGGAACAAACCAAAGCTCTGTGTAATAGCGGAGAAAAAGACTGAAAGAGAGCTACTCCTCTTTTAGACATGCACGTGTGCCCATATGGTGGTGTCGAGGTATAAGGTGGGATGCGGACACAGCAGAGGGCTGGTAAAGCCAGAAACATCGCTATTCGGACTGGAACAAAGGCCCCTATAAAGCACTGGGGTCTGCCCACCCCCGGGGCGTAGGGAGCTGGCAGGCACCTCTCCGGCACTCGAGAGATTCGGGAAGGGGTTCCAGCACCCGGGGAAGGGCAGGCTGGGCGGCTGGGGCAGGAGCTCGTGAAAACGCAGACGGGGGCCGGGAGCGCTGAATGGGGGGGGCCCGCAGAGCCGAGGGGAGAGGCGGGACCGGGGCGGGGAGCGAGGGGGAGCTCCCCGGCGGTGGGAGGGCATCGGGGTGCCCAGGGGAGGCGCGGACGATGAGGGAGCGCGGCTACGGAAGGGACCGAGCAGAGGAGGACTGCGGAACGGGCCCCTTGTCCCACCCGCCCCGGCCCCCTCAGCGCTCCCA
>VZTI01001911.1:454800-504867 GCA_013397865.1 Struthidea cinerea | reverse complement strand
TTGAATCCACTCTGTCCCCTCCACGGGTTCCGCCGGCACCGACTTCCTGCAGATCCGACCCAGCCCAGCCCGACCCAGCCCACCGTACTCACCGCCTTGCCGCTGCTGTCGCCGGCGCTCACCCGCGCAAGAACCCCCGCTCCGCTCCCGCCTCACCGCCCGCTCCGCGCCTGAGGGACGGGCGGGGCCAAGCGGCCCCGCCTCCCCGCGCCCTCCATCTTATTGTCAAACCCCACAAAGGGACCCGCGTTCGCCGGGGGCGGGCCTTCCCCGGAGACCACGCCCACCAAGGAGCGGCGGCGGCTGCTATTGGCTAATGCCAAGCTGTGACGGTGCCTCTCGCCGCTGCGATTGGCCATGACGCCCGCCTGTCCCGCCCCCGGACTCCGCCCCTGGAGGCGGTGGGGTTGCCATGGCGGCCGGGCCCTTCCCCTCGGCTGTGAGAGGCTGAAGGAGGCGGGGGCGGGGATGAGGCGGGGCCGCCCCGATTTCAAACCGCAGCCAGGGCCCCGCGGCGTGTCTGGGCTCCCGGCCACGGGCTCCGGCGGGAACAGGTTCAGACCTGGCCGCGCTGCAGCCCGCGGGAGCTGTGGCGGGGGAGGGGAAGGGGAGTCTTGGCCGCCCCGGCCCGGGCGCTCCCCGCCGTCAGGCGCCGCTTCCCTCAGGGCTGGAGAGCCCCGGCGCTGCGCCCCGCGGGGGTGACAGGAGGCCTCAGGACTCCATTAGCAAGGCCTGTGGCATTTCCTGTTCGGGCCCAGCCGCCCAGCCCCGGGTCTCGCAGTCAGAGCCAGGAACCCGCGTGCTTGGGGCGGGGGTGATGTCTCACACCCCGCAGGGAGCCGCTGTCTGAACACGAGTCAGCAGTGAGTGCCCAGCTGGGAAAGAAGACCAGTGGCATCCTAGCCGCTGTCAGAAATAGTGCGGCCAGCAGATCCAGGGAAGTGGTCATTCCCCTCTACTGGGCATGGCTGAAGCCACACCTCGATGCTGTATCCAGTTCTGGGCCCCTCAATTCAGGAAGGGCGTTGAAGTGCTGGAGTGTGTCCAGAGAAGGGCAACAGAGCTGGGGAAGGGTCTGGAGCACAAGTTTTATGAGAGGCAGCTGGGGGTGTTTAGCCTGGAGAAGAGGAGGCTCAGGGGGGTCCTTATCACTCTCCAACTCCCTGACAGGAGGATGCAGCCAGGTGGGGGTTGACCTCTTCTCCCAGGTAACAAGTGACAGGACAAGAGAACATAGTCTTAAGCTGTGCTGTAGGGGGGTTAGGCTGGACATTAGGAAAAATTTCTTCACAGAAAAGGTCATTAGGCACTGGAATGGGCTGCCCAGGGAGGTGGTGGAGTCACTGTCCCTGGAGGTGTTGAAGGAAAAACTGGACGTGGCACTTAGTGCCATGGTCTGGTTGACAAGGTCCTGTTTGGTCACAGGTTGGACTCGATGGTCTCAGAAGTCTTTGCCAACCTAATTGATTCTGTCCTAAAGCTGCCGCCGCCCCGCTGAGCAAGACCCCCTCCCCAAGCCTTGCTCGCTGCCGTGACCCCAGGCCGACGCAGTTGCACATCTGCAACCACTTAGGCCGCCCCAGCGCCTCTCGGTCGCTCTCCCGGCCCAGCAGCTACGTGCCGGCTGCTCCGGAGCAGCCCGAGGGAAGGAGGGGCGGCTGGCCCGGGCTGCCCGAGAGCCGCAGAGGCGGCAGCTGCTGCCTCCCGCCCCCGGGGCGCGGCGGGACGGGGAGGGGAAGGAAATGGAGACAGGGTGGGATAAGCAGCAGGAGTTGGAGGATCGGTGAGGCTTGCGGCTGAGGAAAGGCTGGGAAACAGCAGAGATGTAGCTTCATGCAGTAAAGCAGGAGGAAATAACATTTCCATAGCAAAGCAAGATCTGCATTCGGGACAAGACAGGTTGCAAAGCGCAGTATTTCTCCTTGTTTAGTTTCTTGCACCAGTCTTAAGGCATCATGGTCAAAAGCACAAGTTAAAGCTGTGCAAGAATGATGCCAGAAAGAGAGATGTTCTTGTGCTCTATTCACCTTAACATTGCATGTCCCGAGTTGGAAGGGATCCACAAGGATTATGGAGGTCTCAGCTCCTGGCCCTGCACAGGATGACCCCAAGAACGACACCATGTGTTTGAAAGCATTATCCAAATGCTTCTTGAACTCTGTCAGTCTTGGTGCTGTTGATTTTTTTGTTGTTTTGTTTTTCATTTATTTATTTATTTTAGCCCCAGTCTCTTAATAAGGATTTGACTTGAGAAATAAAGGCGTAACATCAAAGCACAAAACATAGCATGGGATCTGATGAATAACTTAAGAAACTCAACTACAACCAGTCTTAGCATTAGGCTTTCACTTCACTTGGGTATTTATTTAAAAGTCACTGTATGGGAAGCATTTAGGTGTTCTCTACCATATTACCCACACTTGCAGCAAGGAAGCAAAGTTTCCTCATGCAATATGTATACTGTTAATACATATTTGTCACATTTTAGTAACAATATGGAAGGCTGGTGGAACACTTCCTTGGAAAGCAGCAGTGAAAAGAATACGTTGTGCAAATCTGCTACTGCAATGCCAGTAGGAGTCAGGACAGTCAGAAAAGAAAGGTACCAAAACTTACTTTCCCATTCTATTTGAACCAGTTGTTCTCAGCAGAGACAAGTATTTGCTGTGGTGTTGCCATCAGCTTCTGTAATTACCAGTTCGTTCAGTCATTTCTTGTCACTTCACCTGGCTCTTCTTTGTAGAAGTAGCTCCAAGTTCGTTTGCAATTTCATAGTTGCCTTCAGTTTGCTCAAAAATCTCAGCTCTTTCATGAAGCTGCGCATTCAGGTAGTTGTTCATGCCTGAAGCCTCTACACAGGCTGGTCATCCCCCGACTGGGTGGGCTGTGTGTTCCCTTTTGTTCTGGCTGCTGAAGCATCTTTTACATCAGAGAGCATCGTTGGTCTAACCAGAACCACACCATATCCTTCATAATTACGGATCACATTCTTGACCATGGTTACCTTGGGAATGTCATAATATTCATCTAAGAAGTTGTTTGTAAGTATTCCCTCCTTGCAGCAGTACATGCCATTGTTCAACAGAGCGCATGCACTACCCGGCATCACACAGATCTGAGTTTTTCATTAATAGCTTGGCTGATGTCTGCACTGTTACGCCTCTGGTTTCACATTGTAACACACAATTCTCCAGGGTGGTTTTCCTGTGACAGACACTTTAAACCACCTTCACAACTTCATGTTGCGCTCACTTCAAACTGGAGATCCTTATATTGGCTTCTGTACAGTCAAGAAAGGTGTCTCCTTTCTCTTGGTGCTTTTTAAATCACAATATCTTCTGGCAGGCCATAACCTTTGAGTTCAACTGAATCAGCATTGCAGAACAGGCCCTCTAGAACACAGTGACCAGGACAGATGATGACTGTGTATGCTTCATAAAAGGCATTTACAGCTGCCAGTGGATCATGGTGAAACTGTATTTCTAGGTGTTCACCACAATCAGCTACAAGCCCAGAATCACAACATGTTCTCAGATGTCAGAATGCAACCTCAGTCAAGGCTCGACACGTCACACAAAGTAATTCAAGTTATCCTCCTCCTTCTCCCTGTCCCAGTCCTCCAGATGCACTGGTAGAGGAGCCTGACATGCTGTACAGCTTGTGATGTCTGGTAGAACTCCCCTGACTCATCACACACAACCCACAGCTCCTGCACTGGTATCTGGTGTCCCTTAAGCTTCAAGGGTTCCTGCTGTCCCATGACTCACACAAGAAAGGCTGAGTTGCACAGCTGCTTTTCAGAGCTGAGTTCTCCATACTAGCGACTCCAACAAGAACCTCAGACAATTCGTATGCCAGATTTCCTGCTGTCCACATGGTGCAAAGACTTTGTACGGGTACTCAGCTGTGAATTGTGTCACCTCAGAAGTTCTGCAGTGTTAGGGAAGAGTTTGGACCTTAGGTTCTGAGGCAGAGTCATTCTATTTCAGCTCGAGCTGGTGCCTCTGGAGAGGAATCCTAAACAAAGAAATCCCTGGGCCTTTTATATCCTCACAGTCTGTGCACCTGATCTTCACATGCTCTTCCTGCGCCCAGTGGTGGTTTATGGTTTGGAGTCTTCTAACACCCCATGGAATTCTTTCTCCATGTCCACGTGGACAGGCCATTAATTGTTCTTATCTTCCATCCTGGGGCCCTTCAGGATCTCAACCCTTATCTGAAGATACCCAGTCTTTCTCTGTTTACTCCCCTGCTCAGCTGTCCATGCTAACAAACAATTCATTTTAAGTTCCCTGACACCAAGCTTTGAGCAGGACCCACTCATGCTAAACTGTCAGCAAGTTACAATTAAACTTAACCCTGGACAATTAATTTCTAATATTCTATAAGTAAACTTAATGTAATCCCCAACATGCAGTCAGCCAAGATGTAATCCTGGTAATCTCCAAATTGCTCGTGAAACAAAAGATGATCAGTGTGAAAAATATCTGGAAAAAGTACATTCCCGTTGGGTACAGTCTTTCCTAAAGCAGTACCTGGTTTGTCACGACTGCCACAGTCACTCCAGGAGCCATCACTCCAGACACTCGGCATCTCCCTGGAGCAGATCTAGGCTCTGCCGCTTTGGCTGCTCCCGCAGGCCACCGCCTCCCACAGCTGGCGGCAGCAGGGCCTGGCCGTCCTCCCACGCCCCCCGGCAGCCCCAGCTCAGCAGGAATTTAAATAGGTATTCCCACAACAAATCTTTCGAGAACCTTTGAGCCTCTGTGGAGGCCCCTTTCGAGGCAGTGTGGGGGCTGTTCCCTGGAGGATCACAGCTCGAAGAACTTCATTTGCATTGCTCTTTCTAGTGATAGCATCATCTATATAGAGTAAGATACTTAAGTCCCCTCTCCTTAGCCTTTTTTCTTTTGTTTCTGTGTAGCTACAGTGAGAGGATCTTGACATTTTTGTTTGTGGTTTTTTCCCCCCAATAACCTCTCCAGTGAAACTGGAGGATGTCTTATGGCTTAAGAACTACGTCATCTACGTTTCTGACTAAACCAGTGAAAGAAAAATTGTGAAAGATTCTCCATCTTCTTTGAAAATCTGAGAAACTAGCAATGTCTCATCATTTGATTATTCTCAGCACAAAACAACTCTCACATCTCACGTATGTGAGAAACAAAACTCGAAGTCAAAATGGAAAAATCTGGACAGACCTTTGCAAAACAATACAGCCTGAAGTATTTACTAGAGAGCTGTAAAGAGATATCTGCAAAACAACCTGACAGGGGAAATGGAAATGAAGAAAGTAACTGCATACAAAGAAAAGGAAAAGAGTGAGGGAATTACTGGCCAGGATCATCAGGAGAGCTGTAAATCAAAAGGTAATTTAGAGCATGTACCCAAAGCTTCTAGACAATTGGGAGGTATTTCACCTAGTAAGACACTGCAGAGCAGCCTGCCTGCTGAGGAAATGAATAACATGGGTGACAGGGAAAATGGTGCAAATCAGCTCAGCAGGTCTCTCCTGGGAAGCTGGGTCACCACTGACACGCAGCAAGATTTCCAGAGCGAGTGGAAGTTCAGAAGGGATGTAAAAGCACTGGCAGCCAGTATAAAATATGATTGGGATGCTCTCTTTGTCTGAAACAGGAGGCACAGGGCTGGTTTAACATGACAGGAGCAGGCATTTCCTCGACCTTTCCAATTAGGTCCAAGGCGTAGATCCATCCTTAGCACACGGAGGGAATTATTTGAGCTGCAGCCCCAGCCTCAGAGCAGGAGGGCCTGAGCTGCCCTGAGTCCTCTCCCTTGGCTGGGCAGCGGTTGCCTTGTGCTCGGTGGAAGGACGGGCTTGGCTTCAGTCCCGGAGAGCTGCGTGTGCTCCAGCCGTGCCGCCTCCCCGAGCGGAGCATCCGCGGCTGCGGGAGCTGTGCCGGCAGCCAGCTCCGGCTCTCCCATCGCACAGCCCGCCTGCTCTGCCGGGAGCCCTGCCTGTCTCTTCCTCCGGCGGTGGCTGGTACCGGGTGGTGTGACCTGCGCGCCATGGGCGTTGGAAAGCAGCCACTGCTCCCTCCCGCCCAGCCCCCTTCCTCCCCTTCTGGAGCAAGCCTGTGCTGGGCTGTGCTTGATGCCTCGGGAGCTTTGCTGCTCCTTTCTCAAAGCTGCTCAGCCCCTGCTGGGCTGGCCAGACTTTCACACATTGGCTGTGACGGGAAGGCTGTTTAGAGCTGGATAATGTTTATAAAACCGCAGAAATTAACAGAAACTCAGTGTCCAGGAGCAGGGCTGAAACTACCCATTTAAAAGACAAGAAAACCCCAAATCCAGCAAAACCAGACATGACTCAGTCCTGAACTGGAAGCTGTGAGCTGTCGCCAGTGCAGTGCTGTGCTCTGGCTAGCGACTCTTTTTGAGAGACAAGGTGTGTTAGCTCAAGCTCTGTGCATTACCAGCACAATTGCCTGTGGTTTGGAAGGGCTTTTGGCTGTGATCCCACTGGTTCAGAACGGGGACAGAGCTTGCTTGCCTCTGCCTGCTAAAGACAACGTGGACTTTTTTCTGAGTCTGTATTGTTTCTCTCATAATTACTGTTTGATTAAAGCATTTAAGACATGTTTGTCTTTTTAGTTTGGCTCTGGAATAGGGCAGGAGGCCCACTCCTAGTATACAGTTTCCTTTAAGCCCAATCTGGCAAATTCTGATTACCTCTGAGATAGGCAGTATTATGAATCAGTCCTGAGTGCTTCTGCAGACAAGCATATTCCTGCAGGAGAGCTCTCCTAAAAAATCCAGAGGCAGATGGAAAAACAGCTAAGGAGTGATTAAGTGTGGCTGTTCCTTAAGAAACAAGCCTGTAGTAGCAGCTCAGCTGGGCCCCATAAGCCAGGTACAGGATACAACTTCACTGCGTGCAGTCTGCAGTCACAGTGCACTGAATGTCAGAGAAAGTGTTTTTGTATTGTTGCAGTGTGTTAATGTGTGGATCATCAAAGGTGGCTGGAAGTTCTGCTCAGCCTTCAGTGAGGATAATCTTCTTCTTCACTGCTCTGAGCCTGGATGTTGCTCCTACTTGTAGGAGGGGTTAGACAAAGAACAGTGGGCAACTGGTGCCTGTAAAACAAACCCAAAGGTTTGTAGTAAGCCAGCTAACTTTTGCGGGCTAACTGTATCTTGATGTTGGATGATAATGGTGCTGGCATAAAATGTTAGTGGCTTACAAAATGAGAATAGCGCAGTCAGAGCACTCATCACCCCAGCTAATCCATGCACTGGCTAACACATGTCTGAATATGGCAGTGTTGGCTCAGCTGGGGGTTTGAAAAACTGAACAGTGGTAGTAGGCAGGTGATGGAAGGGGGGGTGTGGCTGTCAGTACAACAATGGCATGGCATTCCGTTCTTAGGCAGAAATCTCTCTGCCTCAGGCCACCAGCCTCAGGCCTTAGGTTTTATGGCTGTGGGTATCTGATCTATCTGCTAGGAGGCCATGGGGATTAGGAGTGACATGAGCCAAGAAATGAGTTCTTTGTAAGAACTTGTACAGACTAAGATACTCCATGAGCTAAAAGCAGCACTGCTGTTTTTACCCAAGCCGGCTAGTAGAACCAATAATAAATTGCTAAGAAGAGGCATTAGGGTTTTGATTGCAGGAAATAGAGTGGAAACAGGACACAGGGAAGCAGTTAGGCGTGCACTAGTCCACTAACTCTCTTAGCCTGCCTGGCTAAAGTGGTTTTGTTGGAGTTAAAGACCCCTCACAGACAGGTAGCTGTTGAAGTCAGTGACCATCACTTTCCTCTTACAGTGGAAAGGTTCTGAAAGAAAGAGTGCCCTCATCACAGTATTTGTTCATGCTCTTCAATCAGCAGGATGTGACAAAATAAAAGTAAAAAGTGTTTTCAGCAAGATTTACAGTTGCCAGCCAATTCAGAGAAGGTGTTCTCCATGGCAAGTGAGAAGTGTTGTAGTGGACATAGGCAGGGAGGAACAAAGCCTGGATAATACCAAGTTAATGACAATAGGAACCTCTAGTGACAAAGCCTCATGCACTGGACCAAACAGTAAAAGTCTCCAAATGATGCACCAGCAGTCAGCAAAGATGGATTTGAAAGTGCTGAATGTTGTTTGGGCTTTTATTTTAAGGTAGCTCGTTGTGATGGTTCTGGTTTACGTTTGTGAGGGACAAGATTGTTTCGTTGTTGCAAAAGTGCTGCCTTAGAAAGGATTTTTAATGACTAGAAGAACACACCTACTTCTTAACAGGGATTTTTTAAACGTACATTTTGGACACTTGAGTGCCATGTTATCTGGTGCTGCTTAAAATATGTGTTCCGTATCTAAGCATAAATACCATAGGCTGTGACAGTTGCTATAGCAACTAAGCATCTACTATTAAATAGCACCCACAGGCTGAAAAACCATGTGCAGCCTGTCAGTACACAAGGTATTCCTTTCTTTGCAGCCAGCTAAGTACGATATTTTCATCTCGGGAGCTAGTCTGTTTGTGATGAATATGTTTGTGCTGGTCATAGGAAGATCTTTTCTCCCCCATCAGCTCTACCTTCCTTTGAAACAGCAGATACTGTAAGAACAAAATAGCCTGAAGTGGTTGCAAGCTGAAGAAGTTAATGAATAATTCCTTTTTCATATATTCTTAAACATACATTAGAGTGCAGCTTTCAAATCTTTTATTCCAGATTTGAGCTTGCGCCTTTGCTGTTCTGCACCTTTTGATATTACAGTGTTTTGCTCTTGAAACCAGCCCTTCAGAAGGCACCGTGCTGTTCCTAGAAGCCGTGTCCTTGAAAATTACAATACCAGTGGGAAACTAATTTCTGCAGTCATGGCAGACTGGAGAATTATAATTCAAAAGCACAGCTAAAACTAACAAAACTTCTAGGAATATGCGGTCCAGTTATTTATTTTTAAGCTTGCCTTAAAGTTGGTAAGCATTTGGACCATGAAATCTAAGGGGGAAAAGTAGAAAAATATGAACACTATCATGTGTGATAATAATTCTGGTGGTTGGGACTTCAGTAACAAGCTGTTGACAGCATTAGTTGTTTTACATTTTCCAAACCAGAAATGTGATTTTCTTTAGACCCCCCATAAATAACAAGGAGAATAAAATTAAACATCAGTAAGTGAAATATGCTGGTTATAGAAATGAATGCTTTGTCCGCAAGTTAAAATGACCCTCTGTGAGCCTTAAAGAGTAGAAGAAGGCTGTGATGGCTTATTGGAGTGTTTGGATTGTTTCCAAATTTTGAGTCCGATGAATCAATAGGTTAAAAGGAAAATGTACTGTAGCGACAAATTATTGCTGATAGTTTATCAGAATTACATAGTCTATAAAAACATAAATTGTAGTAGGACCAAAACAATTACAGTTTAATAAGAGTATCTAAAAGTGAGGATAAGAAGTAGGTAAACCAAGGCATGAAAAGGCATATTAAAAATGTGATTTTTTTTTTCCCTAAGAGAACGATTGCTAACACCTGTGTGCCTTGTCTGTTTAAAGGGTTAACCCAATTAGAAGCATGGCTATGAACACAGGTAACAGATGAGCTGGTCTTGTTCTCTGCTCCAGTCCCGCACCTTGATGGAAATGATGGCTTTGACTTTTGTAGCAATAAAGGAATGTTAACTCCTGTCTCCTGGTGGTCTGCCAGTAGCCAGTGGTTTCCCAGCAATCATTTCAACCTGTCTAGTATTAATGGAATAATAAATCTTTAATTTGTGTTACTTACAAATAGCACCGAATGCCAACAGACTTGGAATGAAGTCGCTGGAGCTGCTGTGAGCAGTGGTGCAGGATGATGTGGAGAGTGGTTTGCCAAGGCAGCGAGGAAAGTGGGGCTCATAAAGAGTTGTTTAGAATTTGCTGGGTGTTTAGATACTGCATGGGGCTCAGCTGAATGCCTTAGATGGTCTGCCTGCCTCCTGCCGCTTACATCCTCTCCAGGGAATCATGGACAGATCCTGGCAAGTTCCATCATCCTCCATTTTTTATTTTAATGCAAGGGAATTGTCTCTTTCTCCCCGTGATTTCCCTGTTTGTTTTCAGTTCTGGTTTTGGTTTTTTTTTTGCTTCTTGTTTTTCAGCCTATTGGTAGCCATCCTTTTAGAAAGGTTGTGTGTTTCTGCTATATTTGGATAAATATTATAGCTTGTTCTTGTGTCTGGCTCACAAGATCAAGCTATTTGTATGGTGAGGATGAGCACACACACACACTTCTCTTTACAGACTGTTCTACCTAACAGCAGCACAAAGTCTTACAAAGTTATGTTTACAGGATGTGAACTTTAGGGATATAAGAGGTACTAATGTGTTTTTCTTCCACTGTGAAGTCCACCATGCCCAGCAGGAGAAATAGGGTAGAGTCTGGTGCCCTCTTGTGACTACATTAAACTCCTGGAAAAACATCGTCCTGTGACTTAAAAGCGGTCAGAACTTGAATTACACTGGGAAACGCAAAGAAATTTATCCTAAAAAAAGCTGGAAACATAGAAAGGGGGAATTAACCTCTCAGTGTTATTTCTGAGATGAAACTTCTGCGTGGTTCAGAATACAAGCAGTAGACTCACAACTCATATTTGACTGATGTGTTGAATATTTCAATGATATGTTGCTTTCATAAAAGCTTTTCTTCACGCTGTTCAACTAGGTATGATACTGAAGGATGGATAAGTCCGGGTTACACATTAATTCTGCTCTACACCATGGAAGATTATGCTCAAACTACATTTCTAAATGAAAAATTCTCCAAATTCTGGGGTGTTGAAGTCATTGTGATCTGAAACTATGGTCCCGCAAAAAAAGTTCAGATTCACATTTAATTTTCCGCAGCCTTCAGGGAGGAGGGGGATGACTATTTTCATGGCTTTGGTTTGATCTCATGTTGATTTATTTGTAATGGGTTTCAGTATCTC
Organism: Struthidea cinerea; assembly: GCA_013397865.1. Taxonomy (NCBI): domain Eukaryota; kingdom Metazoa; phylum Chordata; class Aves; order Passeriformes; family Corcoracidae; genus Struthidea; species Struthidea cinerea. The sequence continues at coordinate 493,948 of VZTI01001911.1, read as the reverse complement.
CAGAGGTAAAATACATATATATATATATGTATATAATTTCCTGGGATTTACGCTTGTACAGTGTTACTTCTTATCTTGGAATTTGGCTAAGAACTTGTTCTAGTATCTGAAACTGAATGCTAGGAAGACAAAAAGAGAAATATTTAGTATAATTTCCAGCTTCTCCCCTCTCATGAGAGGGGAATATTTCTGATCAGAAAAGGGAATGCCTCATCCTTTAACAAAGCAAGAAGGGTCCACTCAGCCTCTCATCAGGGAAGCCCCGTGCAGAGTTATAAAATCACACACATCTTTGAATTCTGCTTTTGTGTGAACTGAAATGGCCCTCTGACCTTTAGTTTCCCATCAAGCCTTTCTGACACTACAGTCTGCCTGCATCTGCTTCACACCACTGTGCACAGAGGAAGATCCCCATTTGTCCTCTTCTTGTTTCTGATGAAACTTCACATTTGTTCTTGGCCTGTCTAGAATCTCTTGACTTTCATTGGTGGGCCATTCCCACAAGTCAAGACAGCAATAAGTTGGTGATACTCCTGAGTTCCCTTGCTGTTTAAGGTACACTTTTCTTCCCTTTTCCATATCGCTCCATCCAGTCCTGAGTTTAGTTTGAGACTTGTGCATTTGTCCCTTTTGGGACACAGCTGTACCTGCCAGCGATGCAGTGAAGTGCACCATTCCATTGATAGCCTTATTTTAGGAAGCATTTGAACAAAAGAATTGGAGACAGTTAGAAACCATACATGCAGCTCAATGGAAAATTACAGGATTTTTTATAATACCTTATCATATGTCCTGTATCAAACGCATTGCCTCATCACCTATAAATGTCAAACATACAAGAAAAAAAACTACCTGTAGTGGGTAGTGTAAGCCTTGTCTTCTTGACTATATTTAAGAAAGGCAACACTCCCCTGCCCCCAATTAATCAAATAGGTAAGTAATAGTGCTGTTGTCTTAAGTGTGTCAGGCTCATACTGTCAGAGACTCATCCCAGAAAACTGGTGCTGAGAAAGTGCTTCCCAACCCGTGAAAGTAGTGACAGGAAGAGAAGAGCTTGAGAGGCAGAGTCCACGTGGATAGATCTCCAAGAACTATGGATTTTAGACATTATTGCTGGTGGCCTCCTGTGGACAGCAGTGCAATGGTGTTACTGATGTCTTCAGTCCTGTACCCAGACACGTACTATGAGCCCTGTGAGTGCTTGGCCCTGAGTGTTTCCAGTCTGGAAATCAACTATGCAGATCAGTATCACTCTTATCTTTGGAAAACAACAAGACACCTCCAAACACCAGAATATCACAGTGAGGAAAATCCCAGCAAAATCCCCAAGGGTCTAAATGCCCGTGTTACCAGAAGAGACACAAAGTTAAAATGAAAGTCTGCATATTTTTTTTCTGATGCCCCAGCATAAATAGAAGGAAATAAGGTAATTTGAATCTGACCCTTAAAGTGCTGACTAATTAGAATTTGTGCTTTAATACCTCATCTTTGCCTGTGCTCTGTTCACTGCTCCATTGCAATAAGCTCTGAATATGCATAGACACACCTGCTCACGCTTTCTAGTATCTCCTGAAAGGGCTTGCATTTTAAACTGAGGAGCCAGACAATGCTCAAGGGAAGAAATGTCACATTTTACAGATGGGGAACTGTGATACAGGCTGCTGCATTACTAAGTAGCTTTCTGAACATGGATATTTGCATATTTGTTCAGAACATCTGCGACGTAACGTTTACAAGGCTTTTCAGGACTTTGTATATCATACAACACCCTTTTCCCACAGTATCTCTCTTCTCTTTGATTCTTCATTGCCCTCAAGGAAATACTTCAAGACAGACCTTTGAACATAGAGGGGATGCTCTGTGATCATGGACTGAAATGTGCTGGCCCTGGCATTGACTGAGACTACCAAGCAGGATGGATCATTTCATGGTGCACCCAGAGGTTGCTCTTGTAGACAATATTCATGTGATGGTTTGTAAAATTTTTACCACATGTCTTATCATCTCTCCTCATCAGACTTCCTCTCTGTCTGAAAAGCTGTTTTTTGCTTCCTTACCTCTGAGCATTTCATACAGGATGGAGTAAGAGTAAAGTCCTAGAAGTTATCAGTGATCTGAATTACGGATGAAATATAATGAGTTCAGAGCCCTACCCTTACCAACAGCTCATGATGGCAGCTACTAACATCTATTACCAGGGTATTAGTATTAGTCCAATTTGGGATAACAGATACCTCTTTTTGTGCTTCACATTCTTGTCACTTTGAATCATGAGGCCATGCTGCATTCCTGCTGTAAACAGAAGCGCCCTCTCCTGCGCAAAGGTTCATTTTGCAGGGAGAGAGGGAGTGCAGTGCCGTGCAAACCACCCCAGCCGGCACTGGAAGAGATGCAGAGGACTGGTAGGTATCACATCCTCTAGACACCGATTGCAGAAGACATGCTGGGAGATCCAGCTTCGGGCATGCTGGCACCTGTATGCTTCCCTCCAAGCCAAAGAGGTTAAAAAATTATTGCATCTCTCTGATGCAATCCCCCCACTCTTATTTGCTACTGTTAGTTTGTGGTGGTTTGAAAATAAGATGGGCATTCCAAACTGCCAGGAAACTTTGGCATCATTTCACTGTATGAGGAAGTTTCCTAAGAGACCTGTCCCACAGTGTGAGCTGTAGAATGAAAATATCCCCACTAAGAAAAGCCATTAGGTTGTGGATATTTTTGAAAGCCTGGTTCTGAGTTAGATTTCATCTCTCACTACTCAGCAGAAATATGACATTAGGTTGTGCATGAGAGCAGCTACAAGGTCACCAACTGCAGAAGAAACTTGTGACACATAGAGAGTCTTCATTCCTATGGGATTTTGCCAGCTTTGTAGCAAAATTGTAGCAATCCTCTTGAGGCAAAATTTTATACAGAGCATGAAAGCACTTCTTAATCAGGAATAGAATTTTACTTAAAAAAATTGCACTCTTCAGATATAACTTAAAATTGATGAATAAGCAAACAAATCACATACATCGTCTGCAAAATCTAGTTTGGCCAGCTCTAGTTCATAGCCAGAAATTATTCACTTCATGTTTTACAGTCATACTTAAAATAGTCAGCAATGAACTTATCTCCCAGGTACATTATAAATGTCTGAGACACATGTAAAAATAAGAAAATGTTTTATTTATACAGTAGCCCACTCTTCTTTAAGTCAAATTATGGAAGTTATACCCAAGTAAATGCTGAGTATAAGAGTGAAATTTTCTAATCCCACCCCCTTACACTGGTGAGCAGTTTGCCTGCTCTGAGCCTTATGTGTGGAGACCTGGCCATCTAAAGACCAAATTGGGAGGCACAGCCTAGGTTATACTCTCTAACTTTTCTTATAGCTTGAGCTGAGTTGGGCAAGTTGGGAGCCAGGTCCAAATGGCTATGTTGAGAACTGCAGATCTGATGTAGCAGGTGAACATTTCTTCACAGCATGAAGCAGTCCCTGTGGGCTCACTGGTGGTGTCTCTGTAGGAGGAACGGGTAGAAAGACCCACACAATCAATCCACCCCTCAGATCTGCTCTGAACTGAGAGGTGCCCTTTGCTATGTATCTCACGTGTGCCAGTGCTGAGACTTTTCCTTTGCCTGAGTGGCACAGTCAGATACTGTCTGACAAAATAGATCACGTGCTTGAATTAGCAAATAAGAAACACTTTATCTGATGGGATATTTTAATAGCGTGGAATGTTTCTTGATGCCCTCACTCAGCCATAAAGCTGCTTTTCTGTTTATCCAAAGGAGTTAGAATTTGCAGTTTTCCCATGTGGATACATTGCTTGGTACAAGGCCCCTAACCCCTTCAGTAATCTATCACAGAATATTTTAGTTTGGAAAGCACCTTTGGAGATTATCTAGATAAATTTTTAAGTCAGATCAGGCTGTACAAGTCTTTGTCACTTCTAAAGCTTTTAGTTCAGAGTGTGTCTGAACAAAGAAACTCCAAGGATTTTCATTAAGAGAAGATGGATAATGATATAGTAAGTTAGAACAGCATGCAACTTCAGTAAGGCAGAAGAATTGCAGCTGTTGCATGAGACCCTGATTATTCCTGTCCCCTGCATCTATGGTACTGGGCTCCAATGTTGGTTCATAGAATCATAGAATATCCTGTGTTGGAAGGGACCTACAAGGATCATCAAGTCCAACTCCTGACTCTGCACAGGACACCCAAGAATCACATCATGGGCCTGAGAGTGTTGTCCAAATGCTTCTTGAACTCTGTCAGGGTTGGTGTTGTGACCACTTCCCTGGGGTGCCTGTTCCAGTGCCCAACCACCCTCTGGGTGAAGAATCTTTTTCTAACATCTAACCTAAGTCTCCTCTGACTTAGCTTCAGGACTTTCCCTCAGGTCCTGTCACTGTCACCAGAGAGAAGAGACCAGTGCCTGCCCCTTTGACTCCCATCACGAGGATGCTGTAAACCATGATGAGGTCTCCCCTCAGTCTTCAGGCTGAACAGACCAAGTGACCTCAGACACTCCTCACAGCTTTCCCTCCAGAGCTTTCACCATCCTCGTGTCCCTTCTATGGTTGTTCTCTAATAGCTTAATGTCATTCTTGTATTGTGGCTCCTAAAACTGCACACAGGGCTTGAGGTGAGCCTGCATCAGCGCAGAGCAGAGCGGGACAATCCCCTCCCTCGACACTCACTTTTTATCAGAGGAAAAACATCAGAGAGGTTTAAATTGATCAAGGTCAATATCTAACATGCATCCATTTCAATCAGTTCAGAAGCCTGTACCTCTGGTTTCTTCTAAATTCACTGCTATTATTCATCAGAGTTTGCATTCAGACCATGAAAATCATGCGGGTGGGGCAGTTTGCATGTGCATCTTCAGAGATGAGTCACCAGTGCTCGGGCTGGCAGGGGCTGTTATGAGCCATGTTCTGCTGCTGAGAAATTCTCTAGCAACAGAAAGCTACAGATATTCAGCAAAGTTACAGATATTCAGCACTTTGAAGGTCTCTCCTTGATACCTTAGAGAATTTGATCTCTGGATGCATATAAAAATAGAAATCCAGAACTTGTTAATTAGCACCACAACAGAATTTCATGTTTTTCCAAAAAACAACCTCCTATTTAGTATTATGTGGACTACTTTTGAGGACAAAACCATTTCACAGATAAATACCAGAGGAGACATTAAGTAATTAAAAAATGAAATATATAATAAATACAATAAATTGAGGATACATAATTTTGGCATAATGGTTCTTTCCAAAAGTGTAAGAGTATATAAGAATAAAACATAATATACAGAAATATCTATGGCAATTTTAAGATATTAAAAAGTATTGTATTTACATTAAGACTCATTAATATTAATTCAATGCAGAAGTGTCAACATCAATAACAATTTCAACGTCACAGAAATACCACAGATGAAATGGAATGATGCTATGAAACACTCTACAAACTTGTACTCAAATTGATTCTGTCTGTTAAATCTCTTAAAAATATTAAGAAGTTGCTAAGATAAACATTGCCAGATTTGTATAATTTTTATTTTTTAAGTTCTGGTTTGAAGACACAAGGAACTACTATCAATAAGTTATTCATAATAAAAGTGGCAGCAGCAACAATGGAATTTGCCCCAGCATGTCTGAAGGAGTTCCCAGCTGTGGGGAGGAAGGACTGTGCTCTCCAGACTGCCAACCTTCCATACCATCTATGAGCCCACCCGCATCTTCTGCAGACTCCTACACAGTAAAAGTGGGATCAGTAACAAAAGGGAAGGGTTAGCTTAGTCGGAAACGAAACACGAGTTCAACAAACATTTGGAGATGGCATAAAAGCAGTCCCTGACTTCACTTGGAATTGTATACATTTTCTATATATTTCACTGCATTCTAGGTCTGACTGCCAAACAAGTAAAATTTACTTATTATAAACTTTCAAGCATTAGAATTGCACATTTTAAGAATTTCAGGGCAGTGCAGGATCTAGACTACCGCAGCAGCAGTACTGTTGGTCTGTGTTATCAGGCCACTGTTTTGCCCTCTAACTCTCTTGGAATGTGTGATGTTGCTGAAGCCACATACTGAAGTACGAGGAAGACGTTCAAGGCTCTTGCTGAAAGACTTACTCATGTTTAATATGTTCCACTGTTAACCACAAATGTTAACAGCAGAGCACATGTATGAGAATCTGTACCTCCTAAAGAAGCAAAAATTTCAACCATAAGAACAGTACATTGTTCTCCTCAGCAGTGCTTTTTTTTTTTCATTTTGCTCAGAAGATAAAACTGGTTTTATTTCTTATGAGAAAAGGAGTCAGTCAAAAAAATAAGCTTTTAAGATCCCAGTTTAAGTAAAAGTAAATTACTTAGTTTATTCCACATATCCTTAGCAAAGCAGAATTTTCACCAATGATACTGGTGGACAAAGTTTGTTGTAGGAGACAAACAAAAAAGTGAATTATTGCTCCCATAGCGTCCTCAAGGAGTTGCTGGCCCATGCAAGTCATGCAAAATAATGTCAGCATGTGAAGACTTGTGTCCTGCAGCTGGCGTTGAGAACTTCTTATTTGTTCCAGCAGCTACAAGCTAGCTGCCACTTTCCTGGTCTCTGCCACTAGTACAGGCCTTCTGACTGCTGGATGAATCTGTTATTGCTTTGTTTTCTTTTCTTTGGTCCCCTTCCTCTGATTCTTTTGGCGTTTCCAATCTTCTGCTCTCAGTATTGTGATTAGTGGATGAATTTAGCTTGGATGAGTTCAATCTCCATCTTCTCAGGCTCCTACAACAGTCTTCTCTGACATTTTCACTGACCAGCATGTAGATGATTGGATCGGCAACACCGTTTGCAGTGCATAAACACTGAAACACTGTAAAAATTGAATAGATCTCCTTTTCAAATGGACATGGGCAGTCCTGATGAAACAAAAAGTATATGGCTCTTATTATGAGCACCACATGATATGGAGCAAAGCAGATCAAGAAAATAACAATAATGGCAATAGCTAAATACTTCACTTTTGCTTTCTGGCGACAAGTCAAGGTGCTGCTTCTTTTTATAGTTTGGAAAATTCTGTAGTTTGTAAAAATGAGGATTGTGAAGGGTATGGCAAATCCAAATAGGAATCTAGCAAAGCTGAAAGAAGCCAATAATATGTCAAGTGGCACTGTCTCAAAGCAGGTTGTCACATTTGTACATTTTGGCTTATCTTCCATGTAAAGTACTGGGGTGTGGATTACTGCAACCGCCGTAAAGAGAATACAGACTATTTTGATGGCCGTTTTCTGTCCTCTTCTCCCCCTTGATTCCAGAGAATACACCAGTGCCACGTAGCGATCCGCAGAGATGCAGCACAAGAGCAGAATGCTGATGTAGATATTGCAGAAAAAGATGAATCCTGTTATTCTGCAAGCAGTGTTACCCATGGTCCAGTCATGCCCATTTTGCACATAGATTATCCAGAAAGGCAAGGTGCTTAAATACATCAGCTCACACAATGATAAACTGAAAATGTAGATGGCAACTGTTTTATTCCTTTGGATTTGTACAAATGCAAGCACAGAAGTTAAGCAATTTGCTGGAAGGCCTATACCAAAAACGATGCTGTAAACAGTAACCAGAAGTGTCTGGCTGCCTTTGTAGGGAAATCCTGGGCAAGTGGAATTACAACTTTCGTTTAGACAATCTCCCATTATTCTTTTTCCAGCTGGTGTTTCCTGAGAATCAGAAGACAAGGTGGAAAGTTAGCATTGCATCACTTAAAAATGTGTCAGTAAAAATTATGCTCCCATAGGTGCCAAATTGACATGCTAGTGGAGCAAGTGGGATGGGGGATGTTTGAAAGGTGCCTCCTCAGGCAGGAACTGAGAAAGAGAGGGTCACATCCCTCTACCTCTGAGAGTTGGACTGGAGTCTGGTGGGTATGTGGAAGCTCTCTCAAGGGGGATTTGAAGTTTCGTCCCTGGACATAAAATCATCCATCTCCTTTCTGTCAGTTACCATTCTAAAATCACACTGTAAATGCTAAAACCCCTATCATTCCTCATGCCATGTATCACCTGCACCCAAAATCTCACACGGGGATCAGCCTACAAAAGTAAGGTAGATGAATATGAAGCTGTAGGGCAGCTTAGATGTATTTGAAAAAAAAGCTGGATTCAATATTGTCCCATCTTAAGAATGACTGGAGAAGAGAATCCTCAGTGCCGTATGGAGAAGAGGGCACAGTACTCAGACCAGTGACAGGACCCGAGGGAATGGCCTGAAGTGGTGTCAGGGGAAGTTTAGATTGGATATTAGAAAAAGGTTCTTAACCCAGGGGGTGGTTGAGCTGGTGTTAACTTACAAACACGGTGGTTGCAAGAAGGGCTGGTGGTGATGAGTTTTTTGCTGCCTCTGAGCATCTGTCACCTTTGGTGGAGGAGGAGAGGTCTTTTCTGGGCTGCCTACCTAACTGTTGTGTAGAGGGGATAAAAAGGGTGCTTGGTTTCAGGGTCAGCAGTGGTTCTCTGCCCAGACCTCATCTGTGAGCTGACATACAACAGCTTGTCCTCGACTCAGGCACGCCTGACCAATGTGAGAGCTGCTGTACACCTGCACACCACAGAGGGTCTTGGAGATGTCCCCTTCTATGGTAAAGCACAACAGGTGAATACAGCTCATAGTCAGGCAGATGGTGACAGCCAGGGCAGGGACATGGCACAAGTCAGTCACCACCTCAGTTACTCATCAGCTTGTCTACCCCACACACCTCAATAAAAACACCTTCAGGAGTGGTTGAGGGCTCTCTCTCCCCTCCTCCTCCTGCACACTTCTCTTGATCCTGTGCTTGTCTGAATATTCTCCTTTCTGTATAGCTTCCCCCAGAGCAGTCAGTGATGGTGCAGGGCAGGAAGCGGTAGAAGAGTTCTGTCAACACATGGCTCCCAATGTTTGTCTTGCCTCCTCCCCTCCCACTTTCGTTCCAAGTCTCCTTCCCATGCTCAGCATCTGGGAGGAAACCTCAGGAAGGAGATGTCTGTGGCTTTCTAAGCTACCTGCCTGGAGCAGGCATTTTTCCTTGGTGTTTGGCATATGGACTAAGCCACAGGGCTGGGGCTGAGCCAAAGAGACCTTCACCCTTAAATGGCTGTCAGCTGCCAAGCGCGATGCCTCAGCTGACAAACTGCAGCCACAGGTGTGGATTTACGCTCTAGAGAAAAAGCAGGTGCTGAAGGACTGTCCTGAATCCTTGGCCTGTCAGCTTGGGACCTTGTATCCTGCCCAGTAGGAATGCTCTAAGTCCCAGCCCCGTATCAGGAAGGAGGAGAGGAGGCCACCATTTGCTCCACTCCTCACCTTCTCCAGGCTGTCAGCCCTGTCCAGGGAAGAGTCTTCTTCCACTGGTCACTGCATCCACCCCCAGGTCGGAGCTTCACTTGCCTTCGCTCAGTTCTCCAGGCCTGCAGAGGGGTTTCCCCCTCAAAATGAAGATCACAAAGTAGCACTCAGCAGACAATTTGTGAAATTTCTCCTGGTGACATTGCCCCTTGTGTTGACGCACCCTTAAGGGGAAGGAAGTAACACCACAATCCAGCCTGTGACTGAAGTCAACTTCTCTGTGCCTCTACACCCCTCTTCAATAGAAAGCACATTTATATCTTCTTCTCAGACCTTTAGAGTTTAATGGTTTGATGCTTGGCTCAGCCCAGAAGATTCTCAGTTCTGGCTTCCTCTGGGATGTTGAGGCTAACCTGCATCTCAGATATTAATTCAAATGAAAAACAGTAATAATTACACAGCTGAAAAAACTATACACCATTTTATATTAATATTTGTAATGATCAGTTTTGGTTTGAACACTGGGACTCAAAGAGATTTATCACACCCAGCAATTTTCAAGCATTTATGAAAGGTCAAACATGGTGACGATGACAAGGATGAGCAATATCCAAGAATGCATTTGTGAGATACAAACTGTTCCAATGAGTTGTCTTTGATGCCCTGTATCTTTCAGTTGAGCAAAGCCTCTCCAAAGTAGCTGTTTTCACCTTTCTGTGGCCTGATATGCTGATATGCTAGGTCTCACCAACCATAACTAGGTGTTACAGCAAGTACTGGCTGAGTTTTGCATCAACAGCTCAATGTATTTTTGTCAGCACTCTGAGGCTTCTTGCTCTGTAAGAGTCACTGCATGAGGCAAATCATGTGCATGTTTCTCACCTTCAAGATGTGCAAAACATCTCATCTTCCAGGACAGAGACACCACCTCTGGCTCAGGAAGCACCTGAGCACAAATCACTGGAAGATGGGGTAATCTGCTAAGATTTTGCTGCATGCCTGCTCTGTATTTACACTCTTCCATTTCTAATGTTCTTGTGTTGTGTCCACACTGTTAGACAAATAGATAATTACGTTTCTTACTCCTAAAATGCAGTGGCTCCTGCTGCTCATTTGGGCCTGTTGAATTAATCTTTTCTCAAGAAAAGTCTTTTCAGTAACACTGAAGTGTAAAAAAAAGGGAAGTGAAAACAAGCAGGAAAGCAAAAGGCTTTACTTTGCCTTTTTTTTTTTCTTGTTATTTGTGTATGAACTGCTCATGTGAAACTATTTAAATTTCCAAAGGAGAAGTTGGAGTGATAAAAATAACCCCTATTAGAAAAAATTTAAAGAGCAAATTACAGATATGGCTACAAGGAAGAGAAGGATAAGTCAAAAAAAGCGCAATATTTGGACAGAGACTGGTTGAAAGTCTTTGGATTAACTCACCTGAGATACACAGGGGCAGAACAAAAAAAAAGGCCCCGGTAAAATCCATAACATGAGTACAATTACATGAGAAAAGCACATTAGTTAATATTTTTTTTTATTTTCTAATATTTTCCTGATCATCCATCTCTGCCAGGGATTATTGTTAGAGCTGAAAGTTTTGAGGCGTTTATGTGGATATTAGGAACAATTTAAAATAACTGCTGTGATGGTTAAAATTAGACAAACTTTCCCTTGACACTTTTCTTCCTGTCTCCAATATCTGTAGAGGAAAACAACCTGCGTGTCTTAAAGCATAAATCAACTTTCAGTGAAAGAGGATACGAGTTTCTCCTGAGGGATTTTGTGTGCTTTCTGCAGTAGAATGTGGTGCTGGAAGTATTTGACACAAGGGTGCCAGCAGGATGTCAGTTGGACACTCAAATCTAATATTGAAACACATCAGTTCCCAGATGCAACATTTATGCTGCCTACAATGCTTGTCACCAGCAATGTCACTCCTCCAACGTCTGAACCTGGGCTTCTCCTTCCCATGCAGAACTTACACTACCTGCCTGTAAATTATCAACTAATAAACATCTGTGTCTCTTAACTTGAGGGTAAGAAATTGCCGTGGATTATTTGCTCTGCTGTTCTTGAAAGTAGGAAAAATGTTTGTGGTGTCTTTGAATAGAAATAGATCATGGCCCATTTGCCCAGCAAGTCAGTGAACTGCTTTAATTTTTTTTTTCCGTTATTAATAAACAAATTAGTAGAGGAAGTCGCTCCTATAAGCAATCTCAGCATAAAAAGGAGAAGCAGCCATGGCTCCACTTGGTTACGCATCAGATGGATCTTTTTTACTGACACACACGACATAGCGGGATTTGAAGCTGTACAATTTGAAATTTGAACATAAACCCATGTATTTTCAAGCAACATCATTTCAAAGTTGAATATAATATATGAATATGTTGACACTATATAGTTTCAAAACTCTGTTTAGAAACAAATGTGTTTTAAAGCTATCCTGGGAATCCAGCGTGAGCACAAGTCTATCCTAAAATATCATTCTTCCACTGGTGAATCAGGTAACCCCTCTCTTGACCAGTGCTGGTTAAAACAAGTTATGGGGCATTTGTAGGCTGAAAGCAGCAATACCTTGGGATTAGTTATACAGCCTTAATATTTAATTCTATACTCCAGATATGAGATATAATGCAGATATAAGCAGTCTTATAAAGATATTAAAATAGAGATGATATTTGGTAGAAGACAGAAGTTATTAATCAATTGCCTTTCAGAAGGGGAGGAGCTCAGCAATCTTTTCTGACAAGGGAAAGATACTTGATTTACCTCATGATAGCACTGTTCATAGATGTGAACTCTCAACGACCATAGATTTTTAAATACCTATGTGCAGGTTTCTACATGAGTCCACACATCCACTTCCCCCTTTCCACAACCTAGAAATCCCACAGTAGTACTAAATGTGCTAGTTTGCTAAAATGAGCTGCTGTGGTATTGCTAAGAGGAACTGTCATAATTCAGGTTTGACAAAGGCCCCAGTTTAAGAAGGTGATCCTTCCCGAATCTGGGTGTCCTAGTGCCATGTTACACTACTTGGAGAGGGACTGCACAGGAGAGAAGAATATCTGGACTGCTTTAATAATATGTTGATAAAAGATCCTGATACTGAGTTTAAGACCATGTTATTCAACGTATAAAAGTGGGTAATACTACTTAGATATCATACACTGTAGGTAGGGGAAGTTCACAGGTTATATGTAAGACTGCTTATATCTGCATTATATCTCATATCTGGAGTATAGAATTAAATATTAAGGCTGTATAACTAATCCCAAGGTCTTGCTGCTTTCAGCCTACAAATAGACCCCAAAATCCACTTGTACCGGGGGATTTTTTTCTCCAGTCTCATGATTCAAAGGCTGTGAGTCATGATTTTGGGACTTTGGACCTAGCGAAGTTTCTCAGTCCTCCCTGAGAGCGTCAGAGTACAGCTGTTGCCAGGCAGATTTACTCCCTGGTACCTACCAGCTTGTGTGGAAAAGGTCCCAGAGCCAGAGGAATGGCTCCATGGCCAGGAGAAGCATCGGGAAGCCCAGAAATGCTGTCATGGGTTTGATGCTAAACTATAAAGCCTGTCAAGCGCAAAGGCTGAGGAATGTGTCGGTGTTGGAGCAGCAGCAGTGAAAGTGAGCAGCTGAGAGTGGCTCTGCTTCACATCCTCTTCACACCTGAAACCATCAGGCACTCCAGCTCAATGACTTCCTAAAGCTATTGCAGCTTAATTGGTGGCCTTGGCAGCAGGGGCTAATTGTATATGGCTTCTGTTAAAGAAGTGGCTCATTTGGAAACCCAGATGACCAAATTTCTTACTGGCTCGTGCTGGAACTACAAAGTTTTAGAAGAAGAGGATGAGAGTTGTGATTCCCATTCCTCTCTCCTGTGTCCGGGGGCTCATGGATGCTGGCTGAAGCACAGCCAAGTGCCAGCAGTTTTGTCACTAGGGGCTTATAAGTGGATGGATGCTGTGCTGGATTCCCAAAAGAGCAAGTTGGGATGTTGGAGAACAGGCTGGGATACTGGGGAACAGGCTGTTTTAACAAAGTGAGGAAGTCTGGCTATGCTGGCACACTGTTAGAGGTGAATGTGTCTCACTGCCAGGTTTAAGGAAAATCTGACTTCAAGCAGCTGAACAAAGAAGCACCAAGACCTATGTCCAAACCCACGGGTGTACCCCTTAAAAAGGGGTACTCTGTTATCCTTTAGTTTTAGGATTTCCCCAGCAACTACTTATAGTTATCTTCCTCCTTATTCTCGGCCTCCAGGCCTTCAAACAGGAGACTCCTGCGAAACCTTTGGCGCCAGCAGTTAGAAACACACTAAGAGCCACAGAAAGGCCCAGTCTAGAGCCATGTCCCCTCCAAACTACTGTGACTCAAAGTCATCTCTGGGGTGGCAACTGTTCAGCTGGAGTAGCTGGAGATTTCTGGACTGAGTTCATACATCTCACCCTTCAGTGAACACCAGCATGTAGCCATGTGTTACAGCTGGACCAGGGCCTCGTATTAAGGTCTTTAAGTCCTGAGCAAGCAGAGGACAACCAGAGCCACCCTGTGGCCAAGAGAAAGACTTGTTCCTGCTAGGAGGAGCATAATTTGCGGACCTGTGAAGGTGGGATCTCATCACCTCGAGGGCAGGCAAGATGGTCAGCCTGGGAGCAGCATGGCCAGGCCTATGGCTTGTGGCATCCCTTAGCTGACCCCTCTGTGCTCCTATGGGGCCTCTGTTGCTGCCACACAAGAACAGGGCAGTGTTGCAGCAGAGCTGATGTGAGTTTTAGTGACCATTCAGTTATCCTACCTTGCAGTAAGTGGCTTTGCTTATTTAAAGTTGGCTGTGGATGGTGGCTGGCCAATGGCTCTGCTTGTTTCTCACGTCTTGGTTTGTTTTTATTAATGGTCAAGGGTTGTGTCTGACCACAGTGTGGTCCTGCGTGCTGTTGGCCTGTCAGTGCTGAGTCCTGCCCAGGCTCTGCCCTTCGTTGCTGAGCTGGTCACCTCCTGCAGCCTGTCAGCACCTGGGTCTGTCTTTCCCTCTCTGTGGTCTCTGTGCCGCCACGGTTCATTCCTGCCTTTCACCATCCTGCTGCCACTTTTTCTCCCTCTGTCCCAAGGCAGAGGTTTTCAAACCACTGCTGTCCCAGGAGATTCACAAATGGTAAATCATACCTCTTTTGTTGCTCAAGTTCCTGGAAGTCAGAGGATGCTGTGTCAGAGGCAAGTGTCCAATGCCACCAGGCAGTGACACTTGCAGAGAATATTTATTCATAACCAAATATATCTGATCAAACTCCCAAATTCATAAGCCTCCCCTCATCCTGCACTGACACCTTCACTGCAGTCACTACTGTAACAGGGATCACAGGCTCTTTCTGCATCCCCACAATGTGTTTGTCTCTTTCATCCCTCTGAATTCCCCCAGTCAGAGCATGGGTTAACTCTGCTGCAAAGAGTGAGCATGGATAGGATGGTTTCTCTTTTTCAGGAGTAGGAAAATGCAAAGATAGTGTTGAGTTTTGACCTTGTGACAGCAGATGGACTCTCCCTGATGGGAGTCTTGGCACTGCCCTTGTGGGTCTGTACAGAAACTGCTGTGACGTGGGAGCTGCACTGCTGTGGTGGTATCATCAGTACTAGAGATGTTGCTGGGGAAAAACAGAGCAAAGTGTTGCCCAAATGTCAGACTTGGGCTCACTGACAATGGCTGTTACTTACAAGTCAAGCTAGTTTCATCTCAAAACTGTTTTACTTTTGTCTACAGTAGATGTATCTCAGCAAGCAGGATTTGTAAAGCCTTGTGAAAACCACAGTGCCATCTTTATTGAAACAATCTTATTTTTAACAGAATGTCTACAAATGGTATTTAACACTGCTCTGAGCATAGACACAAATATTTCCTCCTTCTCCATTTACCATGAAACACAATTTCTTTTTCCTTTTCATCCTACGTGTTGCTCTCAGCTAGCTGGAGAACTCCCGTTTTCCTTTTTCACATCTGGGTCACCTCCTGTAGCTACCTACTCCCATACCAGTGGCAGGGCTTCCCCCTTAGGACTTTAGTGATACCATCAAAAACTGATGCTCAAAGATTCCCCTTTGCATGCACACACATCTCTGACGCCTCCGTAAGCCCACTCACTTCTGCAAAATCTGTGTTGTTTTGTCTGAATCCTCATCTCTGATCTCTTCTGGCTCTTTATACATCTACCACAATGAGCATCTCATTCTTTTTGGTACACTTAGGGTCTGCTACCCTGCTAGTAGGTATTTCCCAAAGTGTCCTGACAGCAGCTCTGCTTGTGTGGTCATGGTGAGGCTGTAAGATCAAGGTCTCCCCAAGAGGCTTGGGAAATGCTGAGCCTGAAAGAGCTGTCTGCACTTTTCAGGCAGAAACCTGAACAGAGGGGGTGCCCAATTCAAACTCTGAGACTTCTTTAAATATAGTGTCCTGTGTACAGAAATTTGGAAAACATCTCAGAAGAAAATCAGTCTTGCCCATTACGTACTGAGGAGCAGAATAAGTGTTTTTTTGTTGTTGTTGTTTTTTCTTTTTTTTTTTTTTTGTTGTTGTTTCCCCCCCTACTCTTTTTGTTTCCCCTTTTGTTTCTTCCCTAGAGTAACGATAGGGGATGCACATCATAAAGTCACCCCAAGACAACCTCTCTTCCCCACAATGAAGTTACCGGAAGTTAAAGAGC
Source organism: Struthidea cinerea (assembly GCA_013397865.1). Classification (NCBI taxonomy): domain Eukaryota; kingdom Metazoa; phylum Chordata; class Aves; order Passeriformes; family Corcoracidae; genus Struthidea; species Struthidea cinerea. Next base: position 477,942 of record VZTI01001911.1, on the reverse strand, counting down.
TGCCAGTTTAGAGGCAGCAGCAGATCTAAATGGGATTATGAGAAGGACAGGTTTAAAATAAACCCAGATGCTCTTTGGTCGTTGGCAAAGTAGTCAACTCCGAAAATATTTGGCCAAAAAAAATAAAGTTAATTTTAACAACAGTTAGTCTCCACATTCCTGAGTGCCAGAGATCAGCAGTGCTGATGAGTAAGAGGTGGAGAAAAAGAAGGAATGTAGTGTATCCAATTAGTCACTATAGACCAGCAGGTAAACTTGACAATTAAATGCCTGCCTTGCTTTTCCAGCAGAGTAAGGATGAGAGGAAAGGCTGGATGTGAATTCTCCTCAAAAGAAACCTAGCATTCCTATTTCTATTAAAATTCTCTAATCATGCCTCATGCACTGCAGTAATAGCTAAAGCTAACCTCACAGCAACCTCCATTCCGCCAAAATCCTTCAATCCTAATAATAATCTATCCCTGACTAGAACTAAAGCTGATTTCTAAGAGAAATATGTTTTTTATAGGAAAGGAAATTTGTAAGGAAGACAGCTAGGAAGGACTGCATCAACTGCAATTAATTAATACAGACCCACCAGCTTTATCAATCACAAGAAGATTTAGACTATGGCGAAACATCAGCACATTCTGCAGTTCTTGACCACAAGCACCCGGCACGGAGGAGCAGTGACCAAAACAGAACAAAGGAAAATGTCGCTATATAGAAGCAATGCCTTGACTCAGAGATGGAATACTTACCTTTTTTTTTTTTCTTTTCTTTTCTTTTTTTCTTTTTTTTCCTTTTTTCCCCCCCGGTTTTCGCAGAGGAGATGATGGAGTGCTCCAGCTCGTCCCGTGCTCAGGGGCTGCTCTGACAGAGCTGCAGGAAGTTGCTGACGATACCACGTGCAGCCCTAAATGCTTTGTGCTAAAAGAAGCTCTGTGGGCACGACTTCATCCCGAAACGCGTCACTTTTAGTTGGGTGTGCACAGGAAGCAGAGGCTGCCTTCAGTGGCAGCAGAGCACCTAGAAGGAGAAGCAGCCTTAAAAATTAAAGTGTTTGCGGTCAAATTCTGTCACTTGTACAGGGGCGGGAGGTTGCTTTTGTGACTGCCAGACTCTTGTTTGGGCTCCTGCTCTAGGCATGCACCTTAATCACTGCGCGAACGTGCCCCGGAGGGTGGAGGGACCGACGAACTACCGCCAGCCCTGTGGCTCCTCAGGAGCAGGGCGCCTGCGGGAGGTGCTTATTCCGTATTTCTGCAGTGGAGGTAACTCCCACTCTGGGTGCGACACATGAAGTCACCTGAATATGTGTGAATTGGCTGGGTATTGAAAAATGGGAAGCAGTATTAGAGCCCAATAAAGGGAGTGGTGATAGGCGGGAGAGCCTATTCTGGTGCCAGTTGGGATAGAAAAGGCTGAGAATGATAAAGAAGATTAGAAGGTGGTTTGAGGACTTTCTAGAAGAAGAAGAATTCAGTTGCAGTAGTTCCTTGATAGCAAAGAGCATTGGTAAGAAGGAGCATATGATCTTTACCAAGTGCCCTGGTTCAGGCTTTGTGTGAAGGAGGAAGATCCCGATGTTACGTTGCCAGACTAGACCTTGTTTGTGAGACCTGTTCCATGCGTCTTTGCAGATGCAGTTTCACTCAGTGAAAGTCAGTTAAGGCCAGATTTATTAAGTTTTCAGGTAACTTCTCCATCAAATTCTACCAATTCCACTTGCAGTGAGGTGCTTACAGGGCCCCACGAGGGTCTGTCAGTGCTTGCAGGCTGCTGAGGGCTAAGGTGGGACAGGATGGAACTGTGTGGCGACCTGAGGCAAGCAGAGAACTGAATTCACTTTTGGTGTCTATGCTGAAAGTTGAAACATTTCTTCTGAAAATTAAAGAAATGCTTGGCATGTACTTTCATTCTGATGTGTGAAAGTTTGGTTCTGTTCTGCTGGAGACAGTTTCTGGGGATGGGTCTTTCTGTAAAGAGCAATTTATTCTCAGGAACCAGAAGGAATTGGGAAGGAAGAGGCTGAAGCTGGTTTCCATCTGTGGCAGAGAATAGGTAAAATTTCTGTCTGTACCAGCTCAGCCTGACTGGACATAGTGCTGGAACCAGTCTGTGCACTGCCTCAAACACATGATTTCATCTTAGTCCTTCTCAGTGTAGAAATCAAACCCAAAGGAAAACACAAAGAATGAAGGAATAATGTTTCTGAGATGACTAGAGCTGATTTCTCTTTGTAGATGACCATTCTTCATTCAGAGCTGTGGAATAGAAAAGAGCAGAGTGCTCTTAAACCTGAAGAACGGGAGTTTTCACAGACACCAGTGGGCTCCTCTGTGGTATTTGTGATGTACAAGTTCACAGTTCCCATTTGGCTGCAACCAGCTGTGGGGTCTAATACCTGCCTGATTATTCTCTCCCTGATGTTGGGTTTAGGATAGTCAGAGACACATTTGCATTTTCCAGCTGGGTTTTACGATGAAACATTGAAAATTGCATGGTCCTCCATAGAGAAATGAAAGGTGACATATCTCTGGCCTTTGATCTTCCAGTCAGACTTGAAAAATATTACTATTTATCTTCTTCATGCTTCTCTCAGTAGTGCAGCCCCAACTGACATCACCCACAACCATTTCCCTGCAAGATGAAGACTGATCCAAGATTTCGTGTTGGAAGATGCTTTCAAGAACTTTTGACAAGAACTTCTGTGACTGGAGGTGAACACAGAGCTAGACCTTCTGTGGGTGGCAAAACCAAACCAAATATTTCCAGTAAGTTTACTCTGTTTTTGGTAGAGTTAATACAAGCAGTACAGCAATATAAATTTTGGCCTGAGCTGTATTGTTCTGGTGTCTTACCTAGGCAGTGAAAAAAGATCAGATGCAGATCCGTTTGAAACAGAGTGCAGAAACTCTCTGGCCAAATCCAATTGAAGTAAATGGAAATGTTTCTTTTCACCTCAATGAGTTCAGATTGGGCATTTTGAGAATATTTCTTTCTACCATTTAATTTCTGGGTGCTATTTAGCTAGTTGCCTTTAAGGTAGCACGTTAAAGAAGTTGAGCTGCATACGAGATGTCTTCTATGCACTCGTCATCATTTTACTACTGGGGTACAGTGACTGTCCAAAGAATATGAGAGGAAAGGGTCCAGCCTTGTTTTAACTCAGTTCTGCATAACACTGAATTTTTTCACAGGATTTTCACAGCACTGTGATAGAGAAATTGCTTGTGCACCACTGACCAGTGAACAGAAATAACTTTGGAAGACTTATGGGGTCCAATGAATTTGAAAGACTTTTAGACTTCAGTTTTTCACTCCCCTTTTCTTTCATTTAGAAACTATCAAGAGAAAAGCTGGCAGGATATTTCTCTGTTCCACTGCATATGAAAACGCTCTGTGTTAATGTTGTCTTCCCCTGGTCATGACCAACAAGAACCTATAAATGGATGAAATGTCAGCTCATCTGCCTCTCCTTCCTCCACCTGCAACTGAATGCAGTCGTGGTCATATAATGCAAAAGATTACCCAGGAAGACAATTTTGTACAATCGTGCATCCTCTTCGTAGGTAACCAAGGTTCGTTTTTCTTGGAAAATGATAGAATATGGCTTTAAATTTGCAGCATGGGAAGTGAGGAAATGAAAACAGTGTCTTGAAGTACAGGTCTTGGTAGGAAACAGCCAAATGTCTGTCCTGTTATTAGGCAGTGCACTGAATGGGGGCAGAGCTGCAGACCTGTCTGGGGAGTGCAGCATGTACAGGATGGCAAAAAGGACTTTCTTAATCATAAGCAAGACAGAAAAGTGCCCAAGAGTCTCTCTAGGACAGCAGTGGCCAGCCGCTGAGAAGCACTGAGGACTGAATTCTGCTCTGGGCTCCTGTGGCCAAAGCACTGTGTAAGTGCCCCTGCGCTGGTATGATCCACAACTGTGCCTAGCAAAGAATCTCAGTAGCTTGTGGCTCAAACTTGGGTTGTCTGTGACAGTGGCTATGATGTTCTTGATCTGGGACAGGGTCAAAAGCCAGCCACAGTGCTTTTTTTCAGTCTGTATCAGGATCAACTGTAGGGTGGATCCCTCAAGCCAGGATGTGTTAAACTTTTCTAAAACAGAAGCTCAGCTTCTTTGCAACCACTTCCTATTTGCAGAATCTTCCCCTTACATGTGAGGTGTTTACACGTGCCACCCTGGCAACCAGGCCAGCTTAGTGACAAAACCATTGAGCTGAGCCCAGCACAGAGCTCACACGGATTTCTGGCTGGCCATGCCCACCCAATCCATAGAGTGCAGTCTGCAGGGAATGCAGAAGCCTTCCAGTCCTCACCGGAAATGAAAAGTAGGGCTGTCAGTTGCTGAGATTTTTGATTTAGTGGCTTTCCTGCATGTGATGGGTGGGATGACACAGTCAGATTCCTGCTGCTTAGTCAGGCTGTGTAAATGCTTGCATCTCATGTCTGTGTTGGAAAGCCCTCCTGCTTTAAGTTTGCCTGTTTTTGTGAGTGGTGTGTAGAAATTTGGCTGTTCTCCTTTTTCACTGGTGCAGTGATGCACTGTGTCCCTCAGGGGTGGAAATCCATTAAGTTGAACGTGTGACTGATGATGCCCTCATCAAGGAAAGGTCTCTCACTCTGAAGAGAAAAGCCCTATCATGTTTGACAGTCCTACCCCGTCATGCACTGGGGTTAACATGGTCCCCATCAGGAGCTGGCTGGCAGAGTGCAGCTGGTTGTCACACAGAGCTTCTGAGAGACCTTTGACACTACTGACTTCTCTGGGGCAACAACAGCTTTGTCCTCTGTGTGGTAAGAGTGGAGAGGTGCCACTCTGTACCTTGGGGTCCTTGGGATGAGGTGGGGTTATATCTAACAGCTTCTTTGGGACATCCTGCTGCCAGTGGCTCTGCCAAAGCTGAGACAGCAAGTGTGCTGCTGCAGCTCAGGGAATTTGGCTCCGTGCTTTGATCTCAATCTCTGAATATGTGTCTCCCCAAGCATCCCAGCCCATCCACTTTGTCCTTTCATTCAGCTCCAGCTGTCAGAATAAAAGGCAATGGAAAACATAAATATGATTGGTTAGCAGACACCCCTCACTACCCACCACACTGCACGACAGGCTTGGCTCTACTGCTCACGCCACACGTGCAGCCTTGTGGCAGATATGTCTGGCTTTCTTTTCATATGAAAACCCCTCCTTATTCTAGGAAACTGTTAAGAACCACAGGGGTAGAAAGGTTACAGTTATTAGTGCATGGGGGAGGAGAAAAAGGGTGCGATTCAAAGAATACTCATTTAGATATTTTTTTTTTACAAATTTAAAGCAGCAGCAGTGCTGGGCCAAGACTGAAGTCAGTTTAACCCTCACAGACTCAGAGAGAAGTTCAAGCTGGTTTTGGATCTTGTGCAAACAGCTAATGTGGCTACCCAGCGCTCTGTGCTACTGCAGGGCTCTTATATTTTTGGATATTAAATCTCAGGTTAATACAAAAACTGTGTCATCCATGGAAACAAAGTCATAAAATTCATCCTCCCATTCAGAATCCTGAGGGAGCAGAATGGCTGAAGGACAAGGACCTGACATACACAGAAGTGCCTTGGACAGAGGGGTCCAGATAAACCAAATCCCACTCAAACACTCTGCTGTAAGTCCAAATATTTTTTCTGCTACCGTTGTTTTCCCCTTAGCCTCCGTCAGTTTGCTCTGCAGCCAGGCTGGACCCAGCTGATGCAGCAGACATTCAAAGGGCTTTGGTGTTTACATTGCATCAGCTCCTCCTGCTGTGGTCAGGGACCCTCACTCCCAGCTCTCCATGGCAAAGATCCCAGCAGCCCACCTTGCAGAGCTGCACCAAGCCCCTGAAGGCGGGTGGCTTTAGGAAACTGGTGCCCTGCTAGGGGAGGATGTCACAGAGCTGGCAGGCGCCTGTGGGTGACCCTGGCACGTCTGCACTGGGGCTCAGTGCTGAGGGGCACCTTAGAGAAATGCCGCAGACAGGAAAGCAGGAAATGTTTTGCAGAACAGAGATAACATAGAAAATAATGCTCTGTAAATGGTTTGATTTACTGATTTACATGTACAGGGTCTGCCATGTAAAGCACACAGGAAAAGGAAATGGAATGGAGGAGGAGGGGGAGGAAAAAGGCAAGAGGACAACAAAACAGGCTGGCAGGCTTAATGGGGAGCAGGACTTCATGTCCTGGGTTTTCTCCTGAGCATGGTGTGTCGTGGAGGTCTGCAATCATGCATGGACACTCAGGATTGTGAGCCCTTTGGTTCAAAAGGATGTCTCTTTTTATCAAAATGGCCAACTTGCATCATCTTGGGATTCTTCTGCACTGAGAATTCCCTGATGTGTACAGCTGGAATCACCCTGGGCATGGCAGACCTTGGCTAGGAGCAAACCAGTCTCTGAGCCTCTGATCTGAACATCAGCTGTGTGATGGAGAAGTCACAGAGGCTGGAGTTGTGAGCCCTGTGCTCTGTTGCTCAGATTCTCTTGAAAAAAAGATTTCTCTGTGATTTCCTGTGGGTGAACCCTCGCAAGACAAGAGCCTCAGAAAGCAGTGGGATGCACACCTCCTGCCAGCAGCAGGTCTTTCTGCAGAACCTCTGTGCACAGCTGGTTTTTGCGGACCTTTGCCACACTTTTTGTGGTCCGCCTGACTGCACCTCAGTGGGAGAGTTCACAGAGCTGGGCAGGCTCCACTTTGCAATCACTTGTTTCTTCATTTGGTCCACTTCCTTTGTGTCACTGACCCCCAGTGGGAAAACAGGCTCATGTGAGGATGGTGAGCGGGGTGATGGTTCCGCTCTGCAGAGGCCAGGCCATGGAACCATCTCCTGCAGTTGGATGGTTACCTCTGATGTCTTTTTTGAGGCATCTCCTCTGAGCCTTGAGGGGTGCTAGAATCATAGAATAGAATCATTTAGGTTGGAAAAAAACTCTAGGATCATCCAGACTAAACATTAACCTAGCACTGCCAAGTCCACCACTAAACCATGTCCCTAGGCACCACATCTTCATGAACTTAATGTTTCGGAGAAAGGAAGATGCCTGATGAAAGTGTGACATCCAGCCTTCAGTTAAGAAAGATTTAATGGGATACATATTTTGAGATATTTGCTCCACTTCTTCTCAGGTAAATTCTCTGATACAGTCTGAAAAAGGAAGTATGGTCTTCCTTGAGATTTCTAGGTATGTATACACCCCAAGGGGAAAAAAATCCAAGCTTTTCTCCCTCCTTTCCCACCAGTTTTTCAGATCCTCTTACTCCATCATAAAGACAACAGAAAAATCTACTGGAAATCACCCTTGAAAACACTGACTTTTGAGCTCTGGCAAATTTTTTTTTTAGTATAAATATGTCTTCCTATAAATTGGTCTTCCTATAGACACTTGGGATTTTGTTCTGTGTTCAGCAGTTTGCTTTCACTTAAACAATGAATTTAAAGTCTTCTTTTCTAAGCATGATTTCCATGCCCTCCTTGGTGCTGGGACTGTACTTTTGAAGATTCTTTTGTGAAGCAACCATAGAAATTGAAAGATTCTTCGACATTAAAAAGCATCCCTTCCATCATCTTTTCTCCTGACACTAGCAGCTTCAGTCATTTTGTAAATGGAATTATTAGTGGAAAGACAGATGGTGAAGCTTCAACTGGTGCTTGGGTGGCACAGGCTCATTTTTACATGTGACACTGGGGATTGGAAGTCTGTTTGTCTGTCTATGGTGCGTGAGAGTGATACCTGTGGTAGCTTTTCTGGCGTGAGTTTGCAGAGTGGAAGCAGGTGGACCTTGACACCACAACGCTCTGTGCTCTCCCGGCTACCCAGATGTGGGATGTTTTTGCATGAAACCTCTGCACAGCCAAACCTGCAGGTTTCAGCATTTTAAGAAATGGAAATATTTTATAATTCTCTTCCAGCCTTGGTAGTGTATGGTGTCGGATGATGGGAAGAAGAGACTCATCTTGTGGTCTCTTTTCATCAATCTCACCTCTGTCTGAGTTTTAGTTTTGTCTGTTTAGAAGACAGCTGTGAATTCTTTTAAAGACTTCCTTTGCAGATATTTTGAGATGAAGTGACAAAAAGATACTGTAAGACACCCAGTTGTTACCACAAATTTAAAAAAAACTCGAACTATAGTATCTACTTATAATGAGACATGGAAATCCCAGAGTTTTCCAGAACCAAATGCCAATTCTCCCACTGACCCAACTGAGTGGAAGTGTCATGGTGTGCTGTCCCAGCATCCCTGCTCAGGTCCCAGGCAAGCGGGATTGCTGGCAGGAGAAACGCAGGCTGCAGGCCAGCTGCATCCTGGAGCTGCAGCTTATGGAATACACACAGCAAATACATGGGTGAAAATAAAGCATGTCTTGTTATGCTCCCAAGCACCAAAGAAAACAAAAATACAAGCACACCCATAAAATATGTCTCCCATTCCTCTGCAGAGGCACTTTCCTGCCTGTTCAGCTTGGATGACATCCTGGCACTTTCAGGAACAGGAAGAAAGGGCTATGAGGACAGAAGAAGAAAGAAGATGGTCCAGAAAGAATGCAGTGTCTTTGCTCTGCTTGGTTTCAAGATGATTGGGATGCCTAGCTATTGGTGAGGGCTCTGGGCAAGGATAAACAAGCTCATGTCTTCTGCAGAGAGATGGACATGAATGTCTGCAGGTAGCTGCAGGAGCAGCCACTGGTATCCTACACATGGTTTTGGGTGCCCTGGAGAAACCTGACATTGCATGGCCAGGCAGTCCCTTTGCTCAGGACTTTACAGACCAGGAAAACAGGCTGCTCCAAGCCCCATCCAACCTGGCCTTGAACACTCCCTGGGATGGGGCAGCCACAGCTGCTCTGGGCAACCTGTGCCAGGGCCTCAGCACCCTCACAGCAAAGAATTTCTTCTCGGTATCTAAACCTGCCCTCTGTTGGTTTGAATCCATTATCCCTTGTCCTGTCACTCCATGCCCTTGTAAAAAATCTCTCTCCAGCTCTCCTGTAGCCCCTTTAGGCACTGGAAGGTCTCCCTGGAACCTTCTTTACTCCAGGCCAAGCATCTCCAACTTTCTCGAGTCTGTCTTCATAGCAGAGGTGCTCCAGCACCCTGATCATCTTCATGGCCTCCTCTGGGCCTGCTCCAACAGAGCCACATCTTTCTGATGCTGGGACACCCAGTGCCAGACGTCCGGCAGCCCTGCAGGCGGGGTCTCACCAGAGTGGAGCAGAGGGACAGAGTCCCCTCCCTTGACCTGCTGCTGAGAACATGGTTGGCTTTCAGCACCCCCAAGTCCTCCTCAGCAGGTCTGCTCTTAATCCATCCTGCTTCTGTCTGCTGGCTGGTGGAAGGACAGCCAGGGATATGTCAGCTGATCCTTTTGCTTTGAAATTTTACTTAAAAAAATAATTAATGAAATGGACTCAGTGGATACTAGGCCTCTTTCCCTAAAATGCTTCTTAGCAATCCAAAGGCAGAAAAACAGGAGGAGAGAATGAAAGCTGATGTACTATTTATAAAAAGGCTATCTTCTGATGTTCTCTGTTACTGTTCTATGGTTGCCCTGTAGTGGTTTGTTGTAAAAAAATTATGAACCTGCCATGGTAATCTAAGATTTGTGCCCCTTCACCTAGCAACAATATTTTCTGTTAGGACACCACCTTCTGTCTCCTGCTAGAGGCGGTCTCAGTAGAAGCATCAGTAGTAGGACAACAACACAATAAATAATCTGTTATGATGTCCAAATCCTTTTGAAAAATGGCAATAGCATGCTGGTATTTGCTCTTCAAAGTATTATCCATTATTTGGGAATGAAGGAGGAACCTCTTGTAGTTAAAAACCTTATCAAGCTCAATCACAAAATCAAATGAAAAGCTGTATTCAAATGCAACCTAATTTATGAAGTGAATTATTTCTTTTTTGAATAAGAAATTTAAATAGTCTAAAATGAAAAATCGGATTCTATCAGCTCTTGATCTTTCTTTGGTAACCACCAGATTACAAGTAGTCCCTAATTCTATGTCTGCTACTGAATTTCAGTTCACTTTATTTTAGCATATTTGAAGGGAGTTTGTTTATGGTATAACTGATGGGAAATTCCAGACGGAAAGGAGGAGTTAGTACATACAGAGACGGACTCTGAGCTTTTCTTCTAAGCCTTGGTTTTCTTTTGAGAAGGAAAAAACAAAACGACACCACCCTTTTACCAGTGCTTTTTCATCTGGCTCTGTGGGTGGTACGTTGCAGTAATAGTTTGGTGGAGATTAAAGAGAAGTATAACTTCTGTGTAGCTGCTATCAGAAGGGGGAATCCCAGCTCTTTAAAGAGTGTGCACAACTAGATGTGAGCAGTGTTATTATAGAGTTCAAAAGAAAAAGCAGCCCAAACAATCCCTTTCTCACCAAACCTCCCCTGGATTTCCAGCGTGTGTAGCAGTGGGCCAGGTCTGTGACTGGGATATCTCTGCCAGCGTTGGTGTGTGTGGCTGCTGAGTCTGGGCTCTGTGTTGAGTCTGCAGAGGACCCGTCCTGCTGGGTTAAAGCATCTCCTGCAGAGATGGGCGGCCTTGCTCTGGAGATGCAAAGGATGGAGGCCCCACCAGTCCCCTGATGTGTTTGGTGTTTTGTCCCAGTTATCAAAGAGCACTGGTGAAAACTCTTCTTTCTTCCAGGCTGGACCCAGCAGAAGCCAGTGTGTTGTTGATATGAAAGGAATACACCTGCTTAATACGTAAGGAGCACACCTATTTCCCACCTAAAGTAAAGCAGTCTTTAGTTCCTGGTGCTTTCTTCCATGTGAATTCAAGGTACAAGAAAAGGCATAACTCCCGGAAGCCATTCTTAGCTGAATGGCAGACACTTAACATGAACCCCCCTTTTCTAGCCCACATTTAACCCACAGTCTGTTTCCGCTCCTTAGCGATCACACCTTTTTATCATCTGTGGTCCCTAGATACCTACAGATGGGTCTTCCTACGTGCCAGTGCTGAGCAGTAAAGCACCTCAGCAGTCTCACTTTAGTGCCTGGTAAAACTATGGAGACTAATCTGGGAATTATTGAAAAACACTTGGAAGACAAGGCAGTCACTGGTCACAACCAGCACAGGTTCATAAGGGGAAAGTCCTGCTTGACAAACTTAATTTCCTTTTATGACAAGTTAACCAGTCATAATAATAACCCTTGATCAAGGGAAGCCAGTTGATGTAATCATTTTGGGTTCCAGTAAAGCTTTTGACACTCTGTCTTACAGAATCCTTCTGGACAAAATGTCCAGCAAGCAGCTGGATAAATACACATCTATGATTCCATGACTCCCCAGCCGGAGTCAGGTTCCTGTGGGTTCATCTGGGTTGCTCTGGAGAAAGGGCATGATGAAGAGAAGAGGGGTGGAAGAGGGTGAGGACTGTACCTCTCCCACTGAAAGCAGGCCAAGTGTATGGAAAATACAGCCATGTTTCAGAAGGGAAGCAGTTGGGGAACTGACTGTGGCTGGGGAACTCGGCTCTCAGAAGGAAGTCCCAGTCCCTGATGCTGAGGCTATTTTTGTCTTCTAACAGACAACTGTAATGGATCAAATGGAAAAACAGCCCTGACAGCAGGGTCTGAAACTCACTTGCTGCCCATGCACCCTGCCAAAGGTCATGCTCAAGGCCTGACCTGTGCTGGCACAGTTAGAAGCCTGTGGCGATCGTTAGGAACTCAAGAAGTAAGTGGTGCTTTGTGAAAATATTTGTACAATTAGTCTACACACAGTCACAGTAGACTGAGAAGAGATTTAACATGATGGATAAAGCAAATAAAAGACCAAAGAGCAGAGTGAGTCCTGAACCTCACACAGGGTGGTGTTTGCTCTGGTCTTTGCAGGTTGCCATTGGAGGTAGTTCATAGATTCCTCTTTTCAGATTCCTCTGAAGAGCGCACACGTGGAAAGCGTGCAGACAACAGGAGGCAGCAAGAGTGGCTTTCCTGGGGAACCAAAGGTTTGCCTAGCTAGACGTCCAGCCTCCAGTGGTGGCTCAAAGCAGTCTCTGGGGAAAAGCAGTGTAACGGGGGCAGCTCTCAGTGTCCTCTCCCCAAAGCTGCTTCCTCACTCCACGAGTCTGCACATCAGGGACTGTTTCAGCAGTGATCTTTCTACTGCTACACGTGAGCATGGAAATAATTTCCCTACAGCTCTGCCTACATCTAACACCACAGACACACTCACGGTTGCTTTATTTCCTTTTCTCACAGTGCGGTACTGGGACCCTGTGCTGTGGTATTCATTAGTATTTGCAATCTCTCACTTCTCTAGCTCTCACATCAGTTATGGGGTAACTTTTAGTGTTTTACAGAACATGGCCTTTTTCCCTGGTACAGCATCTGATGCCTTGGAAAACCCTGAATCTGACATGCCTGGGCCAGGCTCATCGAAACTGGAACTCATTTTGGCAAATAATTCTTGTTCTTTGAAAGATGCTGATTAGCATTTTTTCTTCTCTTCTGTTTGGCTGTACTTACCCAGTTCATTCTCTTTACCCATTTGGAGTATTGCAACACTATGAGCACTTCAAATGGAAGTGGGAGAGAGATCATGTCATCTCTTTTGGGAATGCTAATTAGCCACAGTGCTTATTTTAAATATTTTTCCCTAGCAGATCTTGCTTATGAGCCTCTTGGTGTTGCTGAGCAAAAATGTCCATCAGCAACCCCGTGTTATACATGTACACAGTCTCACTTCTTTCTGAATACAGACAAATCTCTATTTAATACTTTTCTTTTTTACATTACCATTCATTTTACTACCTCTCTGTAGTGATAATCCTGCACTATTTTTGAGCCACTTTTTTTCTTAGTAGATGAAAAAATACTTTCTTTGCTCTGTTCTGAGGTGTTTCTATATGGTTCTAATTTCACTTACTAATTTCTCCCACTTAGTTACTTCTATTTTCTGTTAACTGGCAGCTGTTTCCCCCTTTCACAGCTGTGATTGCTTTTCAGTTTCACCTTGATTCCTTCACTTTGCTGCTGAACCAGGATGAGATTTTTAGCATGATCTGTTTGCACTCTTGGCTTGGAAATCCCGACTTTTTGACCATCTGATAAACCCTTCATCAAAGGTCTGAACTTTCATTTGGGTTTTTCTACCCACATTTTGTCTAGCAATGAACCTGGATAGTAATTTTCCTTTGAGCTAGAGAATTTACCTTTTTAATGCTGAGTGTTTAGGGCAGACAAATAATCAGGTCACAATCAGGTCACAATGATGCCTGGCATTCAGAGGTCAGCAAACTTTCTACCCAGCACTTGGTTCACCACGATATGTTGTAATGAGTGCTCTCACCATGGGTGTGACCCTCATGGGTTAGAGAATTCACCTGTGCCACCCAAATGCTATTTTTCTATTGGCTGCTTACATCTCTAGCATGTGTCTCCCTGTGAAGCTTCTCTGTGAAGCTCTCTATGCATACAGAACCCTTCTCTCCACAAATTGGATGAGGTTTAAATGAATAATGGGTTTAAAGAACAGCCACCCTGCTTTTTGACTCTGTGACTTTGTCTGGTGGTCTGTAGCAGATCGTTCTGCAGATACTCTCCCTGTTCTGCTGAGCATCTTGTAAATCTGACTTAGCAGCTCACAAGTCCACAGTGGTGCTACATAGAGCCACCCCCTGTCTGCCCTTCCTAATCAACAGGTTTTTTTCAGTATCAGGGCAGTCATCTCGCCAGGGTTCCGTGATAACAGCTGCATCAAATTCCATCACAAGTAACTTTCTGTTCCACTCATTTCTTACCGGCTCTTCTAGCACCCATATAATTGACGACAAGTTCTCTTTATTCATCATTCAGTCCTTCCATCATTCAGTCAGCAAGCTGCTGTCTGCGTGTGGAGTTGCATGACACACACTTTCTTGGCAGTGTTTATTGTTGCTGCTCCAACCAGCCCTATATGGCTCCCTCTGAAAATGTGGGCAACCTACATGTGACGGTATTTTTTTTTCCTGTTTCTGATGTTATCCCTCTTCCTCAAGGACAGGAGACAAGCAAATCTGTTTGCCTCATACCCGTTGTGCTGGCCATCTACAGCTTATTCACTAGTTGTCCTGCTTTGCTTTGGTACACCAGAATTCAGTCAAATACAAGTCTTCTCTTTTTGTGTGTTCAGGCTATTATTTTGTGTCAGCTCTAGCTGGATGAAAACAAGAAATATCTGAATGCTCATGAGAAAATCTTTAGTTTTAGGATGTTTCAAGAACAGTTCTGCTGATCTGTTGATACATGTGAATACTGACAAGTGAAACTGCTCCTGAGTCACATCGCTGTTACAGTAATAAAAAATGAAACATCATCTCTAGTATCTGGGTTGAGGGAAGGTGGTTGCAAAACAAGCTGTTGTGGTGGGAATATCTGTCCAGAAGGAGGAAAGGAGGAGAGTACGAGCCAGTAACAGTGAGTGTGTGTGGGGGAAAGTGAGAAACACCATGGGCCAGAGAGCCTCCCACTCTGGGAGCTGCTGTGGAACATGGCAGCGCAGGGCAGTGCCCGGCAGCACAGTCCCAGCTGCTGTCTCCCAGCTCCCATCCCATAGCAGGGAAGCCAAATCCAGCCAGGACTCACCCAGGTGGAGATGTCCTTGCTTCTGTCTGCTGAGACTGGAAGGGGCTGGGGGAATGTAATGGAAATCTTGAGCCAGGTGGAAGCATCTTCTGCATACAGGCAGAGGGCTGCTGAGGCAGAGAGATCCCATGGATGCTGCATTAGGTGATGTGGAGAGGGTCTTGAGAACAGTAAGGAGTGTAAGGATGGAGAATAGTCATCACTGTGCCATGTCTAGAAAATCAGGACAAAACTTGAAGGCGATGCAGCCACAGTAGGCACAAAAAGAAAAGGCAGGAAGAGTGCGCTGGTGCAGGGAGGTGAAGGGGGTTTCTATACCCATGGCATTTGGGATGGGAAGTTAGGGGAGGAGAATTAGTGCTGCTGAAGGCTGGGATGGTGAAGAAGGTGTGGGCAGGATGTATTAGTGTGGGCAAGATGAGAAAAGCCCCAGAGTGGTGATGCTATAGGCAAAGATAGGAGTTATTGAATCTGCCTGCAGGGAGAAGATGAGGAGACAGGAGAAGAAAAGGAGAGTCACTTTGTCATGAAAGTGAAAGAAGGCATTAACAGGAATGGGAATGGGTCTAAAAGAAAGGTTTATGTAGGAAGAGCAATTCTTTGAGCTGCTCTTTCTGCAAGAACATGTGAGGGACATGCAAGAGCTCACAGTTACAGAGAGGTCAGACTAACAGCACAGACGAAAATACCTTTCTCAGAGAAGTGGTTACTGTGGTAGGAAATAGGGACAAGTCTGCCAGAGGAGGGACTGGCAGATGGTGATGACACCTTCACTGGCAAGGCCTGCAGAAGTGGCATGAGGGGCAGACACCAGAGGAATGAAGTCCAGCTTCTGGAGCAGACTGCGCTGAAGGTTCACAGGGAGGATCTGGATGGAGTCACGTCCAGGTTTTTAGTTTCTCCTCAGAGATGAAAGTGGTAAGGATGAGCTTGGGAATAGAGACTGGGCAGGTGGACAGGCACTATCAGTTGTCCTGGGAGGTGAAGCACAAAGCTACCAGTTTTTGGAAATGAGATGTGAGTGGCTACAAGAGAACTGAGGACACCTTCCCCGAATACGGAAAGGGCTTAGGAGAGCTACTCCAGGGCTTTAAGGAAATGAACCCTGGTGCTCCCCGCCAGAGGGAGTTAGGAGAACATCCAGTGGTGGCCTGGGGTGTTGTGGGGTTTCCCTCCATCCCTGTGACTGGTGGCCCCATGGTGTCTTCCCAATGACTCAGAGAATTTCCCGAGGCCCTCCTGAGAGCTCTCTCTGCATGCATCAAAACTAGTTTGTGGTTGGTTTCTTTCGAGCACCAAAACTGCAGAAGAAATTTTCAGCTCCCCTCTGTCTGGTAAATGGTGTAGGTCGCTGGGAAACCACATGTCGGGCAGGAACTGGGTTGTCTGTCTGTCTGTCTGCCAGCCTGTGTGTCCCCAGGCAGGACCTCCTGGGTGGTTGGATCCTAACACCTACAGCCAGGGCTGTCCCCACCCTGCCACTTTGCCAGGGTCACAGCTCCGGGTCTGAAGGGCTACATGAGAGACAGTGTGAATGCAGCCCTGCTTTTGGTGGGAAAGATAATTTCTAATACTTAAAAGTAAAAATTCTAATTTTTTTTTACCTCTTAAAAGTAGAAGTTCTACCTCTTCAGTGCTTTGCTACTTTACTTCTTTACTGCTCATGGATCACCACCACAGCCCTTCTCTCCTCATGGACATGCATTTGGTTCCACATGTCCAAAAGATTCCCAGAGGTGGAGGAGGACAACACTGCGCAGGAGCCACTGGGGAGGAAACCTCATGCTGGGCCACGAGCAGCTCAACAGAGCTACCTGCTGCTGCTATCAAGCTGCTTTCACTTTTTTCCCATGGCTATTTATTAAAGAGACTCCGCGGTGGTGGTGAGGAGCCCGTGCACGCTCTCGGTGAGTGAGCACTAAGCTGGTGCTCGTTTACATTTTCCTGTGTTGTGTCAGGCTGGCTGCCTCAATAAATACCCTCAAATGCTCATGGCCTGTGCTGAGATCTTCTTGTCCTTGTGTGACTGAAGGGATTTCACACACTTCCATGTAGAGGACTCAGAGCTGGCACAGGAAAGCCATCACAATGTGTTCATCAGAAGAGAACCTTTCAAAGCTTATGCAGTCAGGGATAGCTTCTTGTTTCTTCTCTAGTCACTCATTGTAAAACTATTCAAGCTACTCAGGGATAGAGAAAGTTATCAAGGAGTTTAAAAGAGGCAAATTCAGACATGTCTTGGCTGTTCAGGCTGCACATCCAACCTTTTTGCTCGTAGATGGAATGTAGCTGTTTCCATGTTGAAAAAATAACATGACTAAGATGTAGTGTGAATAAGAAAGCAACCCAGTCTGGGCCCCACTGAGTGTTAAAGCAAGTCCCAGCTTGTAACATGTGGCTTCGAGGCCTCTGACTGATTGGTGATGTTTTGTCTGAACCTCTCAAACCATAGGAATTCAGGAATAGCCTAGGCCGACTCTACAAATACTGTTCCTGCAGGCTGGATGTTGTCTTCCAGGATAGAATCATAGACTGGTTTGGGTTGGAAGAGACTTTTAAGATCATCTCCTCCTAACTCCCTGCCATGGGCAGGGACACCTCCCCCTAGACCAGCTTGCTGAAAGTCCCATCCAGCTTTGAATGAGCATGACTCTGTTCTCACTGAGCTGTCAGTGAGTCTGTCCCCTTGATCCACTCCTCACAGCCACAGCTCCTCTTGGCTGTGCCTGGCTGGATGACCTTGGTCTTGGGAAATGTTCCATCTTGACCAGAACAAGGTCTGAGACTGTGGGTGCAGTCAGCAATGTCAGGGAGGCCCTTGTGAGCTTTAGGCTGCAAAAGTGGTATACAGAGAAAGGGTTTGTGTGCCTCTGTGGCTGCGGCTTGAGCCAGCAATGAGAAAAAAATTGGGCAAGAGCAGTGCCAGCATTTAGACTCTGAGGCCATTTGTTGTTCATTTCAGAGCCCAGGTGCTTTGAGAAGGATGGAAAACAGATTCACTGCCTGGGTCATTCCCCTTTTTTCATTAGTGTTTTGGAGGAAAAAAACCAATTAAGGTCACATATTTAAAAAAATACCCCAAAACCTACAGAGCTGTGAATGATTCTAAGAGGTCACTTTCAGCTGTCATTTCAAGGTTTTTGGATAGATGTTTAGCATCCTTGGGGAGCAGTAGCTTCATCTGAGTGATTGACACCTGTCATATTAAAAATGAGGGCTGGTGAGGATTCCATTTGCAAGAATCGAGGCTATTCCCCTGGCCCAGAGATGAGCTTAAAATCACAACCATGCCTTACCTTCAAGTGGTTTGTCCTAGATTTTTAGAGCTGCTATGTGGTCTCATCCCACCCAAGATTTTATAGAGACTTTGTTTTCTTCAGCCTAGTCAATATATTTTTCCTAAACCACCACCACCACCACCATACATGAATAAATAAATAAATAATCCTACATCCCAAAAGCAGATAAATTATTTAGGGTGCTTCCTGGGTATAAAATCTCTGGAGCAGCAACATTTAAGAGGCTGTGGATCAGAACTTTGCAGTGCCATGAAAATTTCATGCTCTCTTGGCGAGGAAGTTAGTGAGTCAGGCAAATGAGCTCTTATGCTGTCTCCCTGACCTCGATTCAGGCATACAGTTTCGGATTACAGCTGTGTGTGTATGGCTCAGGAAGGAGAGACCCAAATGCATTTAGGCCTTTGACATCCAAGGAGTCTGAGTTTCAGATGTGCAACACCATTTAATATGTTTTGAAAATTTCAGTCCTGATGACCATAAAATAAAAAAGTAGTAATAATAGTAATAATAATAATAATAATAATAATAGTAATAATAAGCCCTACAGATGGATTATTTGCTTCTCAATGCCAAGGTTCAAGCCATGCACAGAACATCTACCTGAGAGTAACTTTATTGACCTGGTGGCACTGACTCCTCCTGCTCCTGGCCATTACTCCTACAGCCCCAAGGTTGTGTGTCTCACCCAGCCTGCAAAGTGTGGCTGGAGGTGGAAAAGAAGTGGAAACAGAAAATGTGTCAACCAGCTGCTAAAGTGTTGAAGTTTAAAAAATGCCAAGTGTGGGGGAAATGAGAGAAAAGAAAGAAGAAAAAGCAGAACAGTAGACCCAGCAGGCACATTTAGCCACAGCAGAAGCAACTACTAACAAGTGAGAATCTGAATTTTTGAGTTGGTTACAGCTTGGTTACACCGACTTTGCTGTACTCTGTTGCTGTATTTGCTGCTCCTGACTGTCGCACTCCCACGCTCTCCTGCAAGGCGTCAGGACCAGTTCATTCACCTCGCAAATCTTCTCTGCTCCTCCGACGCGGCTCTGCCAGCCCGGGGATGCTCCAGCCTCGAGCTGAAGGTACCGGCTCTGGCCAGACGGTGTCACGCTGATCCCGCGGATGCTGGGCAGCCGGGAGTTTCTCTCCCAGCCACAAGCGCTGCAGTGGAGGTGCCTCCTGTCCTGCTGCATTAATGCCTTCCCAAGCTCTCCTTTTCTGTACCAATCGCACAGCACAGAAGGTGCCATTAAGGCTTTAAAATTTAATGAGCTCTAATAAAACCTCTCCCTGTGACATACAACCCAAGAACAGGCTATGCTGCAGGAAGACTGCATTGTCTGTGCCTTTGTATCTGTCCCTCCTCTCTGTTTTAACCACATATTCCCAATCACTTTAATAGCATTTCTGCATCTTTACGTTGTGGAGTTATTGCAGATTAACTCCTTCAAGGTAGGTAGGTGTCTAATTGTCTAATGTGGGGTATCTGCCCCACCCAGCTGGAGCGTTTGCATTCCTGACACCCTGATAAATGCAAACCTGCCTAAACCTTGGCTTGGCTGAAATGAACATGCCTAAATCCTGCTTGATGACTTCCCAGCCCACGGAAACAAACGGGAAGTCCATCCTCTCTCCTGATTTGACAACGAGTTCATCCTCTAAATTTACAGGGTGCAAGAAGCTCTGTAAGTGGCTATATCCCATAAGCTTTCTCAGCACACCAGTGTTCTGCACTGGAAACAGATGGCACTGGTCTAAGCCCTCTCTCAGGCTGTTGGAAACCCAGACTGAACTTCTATTTCCTATGTAGAGCCTCCCATGTCCTGAAAACGTGCTGTGAGCACCCAACTGTTAGATCCTCTGGGGTCTGGTCTCAAAGTCTCCTGCTGAAGCTGTTCCATGTGGTATCAATAATTAAAGATTCACCAGACCAGAGAGAAGAAGTGGAAGATGGACTCTCCTTCCCCACAGTCAGGACACTCGTGTGTGACGTGGGAAAGTCAAGTTATAGGTTCCTGCTCCAGTGAACAGCTAACTAGCAGCACAAGTTGGACCAGCTCCAAGAGGAGAGGCTGAGACCCCCCTTTCCCAGGACCATCCAGGGCCTGCTCATTTGGGCATTTCCCTGAAACAGAAGAGAAAGAAAACCAAGAGCAACCCGCAAAATCTGCAAGCCCCTTAATTGCTGATGTGAGAGGTGAGATGTCTCTGTGGGAAGGACTCACATGAAGCCTGAAGGATGTGCTGGATCAGAAGGGTGCATCCAGCTCTGTGTCTGTCTCCAGCCTTGGCTGAAGGCAGGTTCTGGTGGAAAAGCAAAACCACGGGGTAAATCTTTAATGATACCTCCCCAGGACACACACTCGACCCAAGTGGATGGCCCTGGTCATCTCACCTATGTTCCCATGGTTTGTTCTTGTGCCTTACCCAGTTAGATCATTTCCTATGAACTTAAGCCCCTTATTTTTCTTGTACCTGTGGCAGAGGGCTGGACAGCCAAATGTGAACTGGGAGATCCCTGGGGTGGCCGTGAGCCTGAGAGGTGAGCACGGCAACTTGTCTGCAGGTTTGCTGCTGTGCAGCACCGAGCATCGTGCATGTCTGAGGCCCACAGGCACCACCACAGCACAGACCTGAGGGCTGGTTCTGTGGTTTGCCACCATAAGTGACACCAGTCTCTATTGTTTTTCACCTGATACTTTTCTTTAATGACCTGGGTGTGCAAGAGCATCTGAAGTGATTTTATTTTAGTCTCAGATTGGGTTTGCTCATTTTGCAAAAAGAAAGAGGAAAAGGAAAAGTGTTTCTTTTTGAAATAAGCCTCCATCAAAAGATCTCTCAATTCCCCAGCCTGTTGCACTGATTTTAAAGAGGAGGCAAGGTGTGGAAAGAGACCCAGTATTTCCATTTGCTATATTTGGACAGAAAGGCAAGTGCCAAGGTCTGAAGAAGAAAACTCCAGGCTAAGTTTTGGAGCTTCTATTTCAGACTTGGAAAACTGTGTGAGTGTCTGAATTTATCCAGATCAGTAGTGGAGCTAATGAAAAGTGTTTCTTTGCAGACTCTCCCCAAAGGATATCCTTACATCACCTCAGCTGGCTGTGACACTTGGCAGAAATGAGTGGAGCTGCACAGGTGTTAAAACTCAACAGTATGCAGAAAACCAAGGCTCTCATGTAGACTCCTTGTTAGGAAGGTTTTTAAGCACCTTTAAACATGTTTGCAATTCCCCTGATTTCAAGTCAAGCTCCTTGCTTAACACATTAAAAGGCAGAATGACTTTGCTTTGGGAGCTCTGGAGACTTTATGGAGAAGTTGTTTGACCTCCTTGTGTCTCAATCCATCCAGAACATGAGAGTGAAAAATAAACAGCACCTCATTAAAAAAGAAATAGATAGTGTGACTGACCTGAGCTTGCCTTGGTAAATAAATTGCAAAGCCATAAATCTGCTTGAGGAGCTGCTTTGCCCCTTTGAAACAACACCCACTTCAGTCACTCTCTAAACACACCGTGCTGGGGGTGATGCAGAGTAACTGCCGAGGAGCTCTTATCATTATCTGCCTGACAAGCCCCCATACATTCTTCCTTGTCTGAGCTAAGCAGAAATTAAAAACCAGTGATGAGAAGTTGCAATAAACACCAAAAGAGGCTGATTTACCCACGAGCTTTCCCAGCTGTTCTTGCCACGCAGAAGCATCCCAAGGTCAAATTTATACCTGTGTCCTTCTCTGTTCCCAAAGGACTCACCTTGATAGTTCAGTTACCCGGGGTTTCAGATGTTTCTGCTCTCAGTGCTGTTTGCTGGGATGCCCTGTATTTCCTTGGTAAATAGCAGGGTTTGTGAGGCTGGCACGAACAGTTGGACTGGATGATGCTGGAGTTACAGTGGGTGTCTTCCAGCTCAGGGTATTCTGTGATTCTCTGAATAAGGAGCAAAACAGCCAAGGACTGCTGGGAGAAGGTTCAGAGGAGTGATCTGGGATCTTGAAGATTAAAAGAAATAGCCTACCAAAGTTTGGGACTGGTATGAGTCTGTTTAAGCACTGAGATGACAGAGTTTGTCTGAATCAAAATCAGTGCCTCTATTTCAGCATCAAATCTGAATGCAGAGTGGAAAAGTCCCATGGCTGTAAAACCAAAAACTGTCTCTAGAAATGTATTTGTAGGGAGTTCACCACAGATGGGGATAGATACTGATATAACAGGATTGAAAGTGGGGAAAGGCTCCATGTACCACACAACCAGGTGAAGCATGATCCCCTGCCACACAAACCAAATGCACAGCATCCCATCAAACAGAGCAAATTCAGCTTCCTGCCCAGCGCTGCCAGGATTATCTGCCCATGCATTACCTTCCCATGACCTGAAACTCTCATCCTGCCCATTCCCTCATCCCTGGATAGACTCTGTCTTTGGGAATGCAACCTGCCAGGGGTCACACGGAGAGATTACAGCCTAGACGTGTAAGCTACATCAACACCTGTCCCCGTGCTGTGTCCTAAGGGCAGGATGGCAACAGGATGTTTCCTCCCATGTGTAAACCGAAACCTTCCTGATGGACTATGGTCCCATCAAAGAGAAGGTGCAAGCTTGCTTTTCAGTAGCTGCAGAATCAGTGCTTAACTAATGTGGAACTGCTGAGGTGAGATAGTTTCTTGGCATGGTCTTTCTATGCTACCTTTAAATTCTCATGTAATTAAAAACAAGCAAGGAAAAAACTCCAAACCATAACAAGCACCACTTTTTATTGCTCCCCCTATGCTTAATGAAGTCCTAAAGATTAGAGAAATGTGCAGACAAGACACCTGAGCATGGCAGACCAGAGCTTGTGGGCTGTACCCAGCCTGCTGCTGGCGCTGCACGCAGCCAGTGTGGCTGCAGAGGATCTGTGAGTGATTCAGGTCACTTCTTATCCAGGACAGCAAGGCTTAGGTACAGAGAGTGGAGAGAAACAACCGTGGCACTTATATTAGGTACCCAAATGCCCTTTGTCCCGGGCAGAAGGTGTGATTTTGTGTGTCCTGACAGCTCCTCTCCCTTCTGCTCAACCGTGGGAAAGGCTCCGTCACAACTAGATGCTGTACTGTGAGGATGGAGTTTTGCCTTTGTTTTTAACCATCTAAGCAGCTGTGTCATGCCTCTGAATGAGCTTGAGATGCATTTGAAAAGCAGCTAAATGGTAATCTCTGCATTTGAGGGCAATCACATTTATTATTTAATGTTACTGCTTAGTGTTGCATGACGTTGTTCATCTTGGGGGGGGGGGGGGTTGTTGAGA
>VZTI01001911.1:299372-452533 GCA_013397865.1 Struthidea cinerea | reverse complement strand
CTGCTGATTTTGAGGCAGAACAGTGGCTGGATATTTTGCTCCTCCTCTTCTCTGCTGGGGATGGTGAGGGGGCTGAGCAAGAAAAGAGACTGGACTGCTTATAAATTACCCTCTCAGCTCTCTCTTTTGAGAGCCTGTGCACACTGGCACCAGCAGAAGCAGATCTCAAGGCTGAGGTCCTGAGCCTTGTCTGCCCCTTCCCTGTTGCCAGAGCCACACTTAGCAGCAGACTGGATGGATGGATGGATGGATGGATGGATGGATGGATGGATGGATGGATGGATGGATGGATGGACGGCTCTGCATCTAAATGGTCTCATTTCACATTGTGGAGGCCAGGAGAGGTTGAAAATCAATACCAAGTTTGGTTGATAAGCTGCTGTGTTTGATTCTCCTGCTCTGGCATAGAGCACCAACACTCAACAACAAGCAGCTACCACTTGAGATAAGCAACCAGCTGAGTTGAGAAAGCTGCAGCCCTGCCTGTGTCAGGCAGAGATGGTCATTATTTCTTTCTGTCCTCAGAAAAGGGCCAAAGCCTCAAGCTTTTGAAGCTGCAGTTGTAGATGTGCTAAGTCACTGTCTAGCCTTCAGCTGTGGCCAGAGCTCTGTTGTGCCAACATAGACACGTCTGTCCTGGAGAGAATAAGCTGAAAGTTTCCTCAGCTTTGGTTTTCAGGTTCATTCAATTTTGCCAAGTTTTTGTTAGTGATAGGCAGCAGACCTGAGCCTAATGTACCCCAGAGATATCTTCAATCAAATGTCAAGACCCACAGGGGATGTGGAGCTCAGAGAGAAGACAAGGGGAAGGAGGGACATGTTCTTACCTGAGATGTAGGAGCAAAGCTGGCCTGGTTTTCCGTGGAGGAAAAATCACAGCAGGACTGTGCCGAGGCCATGGTGGTACAAAGATGGCAAATTTCAGGGGAAAACAGTGAGGCCCTTGCCTATTCCATGTGGCTGGATAGGACAAATTTTTGTGATACACTGCAGGATGTGATAGCAATTCTGGGTGAGGAGGCGAGCAAGGCTGCAGATTAGTTTAGGAGGAATCCCCTGTATAGTTGAACCCACCCCTCTTCTTTCTCTGCTGCGAACACCCGGCCATGGGGCTGTCACTGCAGTCTGTGCAAGACCTCCTGGCAGGGAAAGCAAGACACTTGTGAAAGACTTCCTAAGGGAAATGCTTGCAGCCACTGAGGTTTAGCGTACTTGAAAATGTACAAAAAGGAAAAATTCTTGTGTAGGACAGAGGATGGCCTGGATAAGATAAGATAAGCAATCTTGTCAGGCTCTCAGAGCCTGTTTGTTTATACACCACATCTCATCGAGTGAGGGTGTACTGGCAGCATCCTCCAGCCTGCACCTCCTCACTTGCATCTGGGCAGAAACCCGGCAAGGAGACTGAGCCCAGCTGCAGAGCTGAGAGGGCAAGTGGACCTTCTCCCTCATTCCCTGCTCACCTTCCAGTCCCTCTCCTTCTCTCACCTCCCTACTACCCCTTCCACCAGCTGTCCTCAGGAAGAGCTGGCCTTTGGAGTACGTGCCTCTGACCACCCTGCACTCAGCGCTCCGGGACTACCAGGAGCAAGTTTCTGAGGAATTCATTTGTCATTACTTGCTAAATAAATGGAGTGTGATAAGAATCTGCATTCTGTTTCCATAAAAACCTGTAGATGCTGTTGCTGGTGTCTCAGTAGTTTCTCACAAGAAAGCCCAAGTCACTTATTCTTCTCCATAAAAGCCGGAAAGGGCTGCCTGGCTCAGCTGGGGTGGTTAGTTCTTGGGAGGGAGCCTCGGCACTTTCATTATCAGCAGTTGCCACGAAGTGTTGGACAGGGAGGCCTCGGCAGCACAGCAGGAAAAGGGTTTCATATCTGGAAATAATCTTGTAGAAGTCTCTCCTAGGCCTGAAATTCTTGGCAGCAGCCTTTCATGCAAATTTCCTGAGACAGTGAGGGGCTTTCATCCTTTGGTAAAGCCTGGCAAGTTTTACATATTTTTGAAAAGCAAGTAATTTTTTTTTTTAAACTCCACATGACAGGAAGCATAAAAAGAATACACCTAGTCCCTTTTTATGATGGACATAAACCAACATATTCCACAAGTGATTTCCTCAATTGTCTCCTTAGGAACAGGTTTAGCTCCAGAGCACCTGAACACCAGATCTTCAGACACCTGATTGCTGCTGATATTAGTGAGATTTAGTTAGCTGCTTAAATATCTCTTCAAATTAAGCCTGTGCTGCTTTGTATGTGTTAATACATTTATTCTCATAAAATCTCTCTGAAGCAGTGTTGTATTTCAAGGGTTGGGGTACAGGGGCAGAGTAACATAAGGTCACATTTTGTGAAGAGCCTGGAGTAAATCCCAGCAGACTGAAAACCCTTCCCTTGCAATTTGTCCAGTGTCTGGGGATAGCATTCACATCTCCATCCCCCAAACTTGGATTGAGCAGTGCCAAGCAGGCATCAGCTAGAGCTCATTAGCTCCAGTAGTCTTTTAATTTTTCTATTAATACATAGAGTCTTTCCATTATAGAAACACCAGGCATTGGGGAGGGAGAGGATGACTTCTGTGCTTCAAATAGGTCTTCACAAAAGGGCTAAAAAAATCCCCCAGAACACCCAAGATAACATTGTCGTCTGTAATCTTAGTAATGCACCCGAAATGGAAAGCATTCTTGTTGTGAAACTCTCAGGTTGCTGTTTTGTTTGCTCCTTATTAAGGGTTAATAAACAAAACTGTTTGGGTTAATTTTGTCATGTGTACTGTGAGTTGCTAAGGAACACGGCTCCACTCTGCCTGAAGTCTCTGTAGTGAGATGACTGAGAGAGGCATTAAAGTGCTGTAAAATAAATGGGATGGAGCACGTTGCAGCGTACCAGGCCCTGGCCTGGCATTTGGAACATTTTCTTCATTTTAGGTGTACAAAAGCCAAAGAAACAGAGTCCAGCTGACACAGCAAGGGCAAAGGCTGGCAGGTGGAACCTGTGCAGCTCTGGCTGGGAGATGATGCCTTTCTGGGTTGGGTGTGGTGTGCAGCAGGAGAGCAGGCACCAAAGGGCCAAGGTGGGCAGAGAGGAAATTATCACAAGATCTGGGAGGTTTATGGACAAGATTTTTGGTCAGCAACAGGTGGAGAGGGCTTGGTGTCTCTGAAGGTTCTACATGGTGGCCCATCATAGCAGGGAAGGCACATCCCATGCTGTGAGATGATACAGGGGTAGAGTTCCACCACATTTCCCTGAGGCTTCCCAAAGAAAAGGCTCTCTGGGATGGCTTTTAGCACCCAGCAGGGCCAGGAAGGCCAGGCTGGGAGAAAGGAAAAGCTGGATTAAATGGTGACCATGTGAGTTCTCTGAGCAAGAGCCTGTCTGTCATGGAGAGCTGAGGGAAAGACTGTGATTTTGCCACAGCTTTCAGACAAATGGACTTCTCTTTAAAATGGTGATTATCACTCTCACATGAATGCAAATTGAGAATCATTTTCTGCAGACAAGTACAAAAAGAGGTACCATGTGTAAGGTCTAATTTCACACTGAAAGAAGTAGCAGAGAACAAGACACTATTTTAACAGCAATAGAGAGAGAGCATGTTGCTGGGCTGGGAAGTACCAGGGAACACTCTTAAAGGTTTTAACACATCTCTTTCGCTTAGTTTGCAGGCATTATTCAGTTTTTGAAAAAATCCTAATTTGGATCAGAGAATTTCAATCTTTCAGAGTGATGCTAGAAGCTGAGTAGTTTGTCTCTGCCTCAGTCTCCTCCCAGGACATGTTTTTCTCAAGAAAGAGGCATGTGTGTTTGGGTTGAGGATGCTAAAGGAATAATTGCACACCTGTTGCTTAGGATCATTTCTGTTCCAGAACTGGAGATACAGTCTGAATAAAGCAAATCAAGCTACAAAAGTCTTTTATTGGTCCATTTGTAGGGTGAGGCACAAGTTTTCAGCATATATGACAGCTTTCAGAATTACAGTTTCAATGCAAACACTAATGTGTTCAGGATACAGTTTTTCAAATGTGAATTTTCCCCTTGAATTCAGTGACTTCAAATAGTATCAATTCTACTGCAAATTGAGCAGCAGTTAGAGGAGAAGGGAGAGAAATGAAATCCAGGAATACCAATCAGCCAAGCCAGATGCTGGAGGAATGTGAGCAGTGCAAGTTTCAAACTTTCAGGGCTAAACTAATACTTGTTGGTGTGGGAAAAAAATCCCCACCCCAAAACTCCAAAACTTTCTGGTTTTTATGAAGTGCGGATGATAACTGCTGGGTTTAGGAATCAAATGACCTCTGTCAGAACATACCTAAAGCTGTTTCCTTCCAGTAGCCAACCAAACAACCTCCAAGCGCCTGCAGGCATGACAGGAGACAGCTCCTCGCAGCCTCTGGGGTTTTGGTTAAAAGCACGGGGCTGCCACTTCCCAAGATCCTACCAAGAATGCCTTAAAAGATACATGGAGCTCATTTATGGCTTCTGCAAGCAGAGGCTGGGCAGGATGCAGTTCAAACAGCTTACGTGTAGATCACATATGGATGATGCACACCCAGTCTGTTTTATTTTGCCTGCAGTGCCTGACATGGCAATGTCTGACAATGAATCGCACACATTCAAACAGTCCAGCGTGCCACAGATTTAAACACGTAAGTGCCATTTCCTGTTGTCCCCAGTCCCCAGGGCTGGTGGAACACCATGTTAAATAATAGGGCTGCTATTAATAAAGCTGGAGAGTCTGTGTTCAGCGCTGCTACATGACAAAACACATCCCTGAGGCCAAGGTTCTCTTCTGCTGACACAGGCAGCTAAACCCAGCTGTGCTGGAGCTGCTAACACGCTTCTCAGCCTCGCTGGAGACCCTCTAGAAATATTGAGATGATTAAAACAAGACACAACAATATGACTAATGCAAACCAGGAACCCATGCTGTTTCTTAAAAATGCTGTTGTGTGTATTTCTGCTGGTGGGAGGCAGGCCAAGTCACTGGCACTGCATCAAGTGGTCGCCTCATTTGTATGAAATTTGCTCTGCCAAATGATGCTTATTCCAGGGAATACCTAGACACCTTCAGATATCAGAAGGAGGGGAGATGGGGGACACCTATTTTAAAGAGAAGCATCTTGGGAAAGTGGCAAACACAGCAGGCTGAGATGGTGAGGTGTCAGGGCAGCAGACCTGCCACCTCCCAGCAGGAGGAGGAAGCGTGAGTGACACAAAGCAGTGCAGACAAAGGGTTGTTTGAGTGCTGCATAGTCAGCCGAAGGTGTCAGGTGGATTAAGGATACTCCTGATTGCACATTGCATGGGTATTTTAAAATTAATTCTATTCTGACCTGGAAGGGCAGATTTGGTGCCATGGGTTGGCAAAGCTTCCCCAGACCAGCTGTGGCTGTGCAAGTGATGAGCTGGACCTGCCAGCAGGAGCCAGGAAACCAGCCTTGGAGAGAAACTGAGGCCCAGCTTCACTTCACTTGGCTGTTAGAACTTAACTGAGTGCCTGAGCACCACTGCATCCTCCAAAGAGAGGCAGTGGGAGACACCTAATCCTCACCTCAGCTATGCTTTTGGGGTTATCTGTCTCCTTCAAGGTTGCTTTCTGGTGCTTGGCATTGTGGGGAATGAATCCATGACTGAGCAGCACCTGAGACCACAGAAAGAAGGTTCATGTGCTCCTCTGGGAGCACGGTGTCTCCCCTGGTTCTTGTCTTCTGCTGCTTTTCTACCCATGCTGGCTTTCACTGCATCCTGACCTCGCTCTCTGCTGGAACTCCTTGACACTGAATCTCCCTTTCAAAAAGCAGACTGAGGAATGCTAACACCGAGCCTTTAAAACTCTGACATTTCAAAATCACTTTTTCTTTCCTCACCTATCACAGAGTAAGTAGCTGCCATATCCTTCTCATGTTTTGCTTCCCCAGACAATGGGGATGCTGGTCTGCTTCTTCACCCGGTCTTCATCTTTGCTTCCCTCTGCAGTTGTTCCCACCCAGCTGCTGCAGATAGGCCACACATGAAAAAATCCATTTAAATTAGGGCTTGAATCATACTTTAAATGACATGTAGGCCCCTCAAGGGTCATTCTGAGACCAACTGAATCTCAATTCATTGAAAGTTTCTTTCTGAGCAAACGAGAGAATTGAATGGGGCTGTGCTCTGCTACATGGCGCTGAGGTTGATATGGCAACAAAGGTTCTAAAAATGATGATACGCAAATGATATTCCCCTGTGTTATAAATAGCTGTGTCAAGTTGTTATGGAAACCGCCAAGTAAACTGGGTTAAGAAGGGCTACTTTTCCTGCTCTCTTCTGCCAAGGCTTTCTGGAACAGTCTGTGCCAGCACAGTACGAGGAGGAACAACAAAAGCTGGGCAACGCATTGATCGGAGTCTCTACAAATGAGGTGGGATGGCATCACAGCCTCTGTCCTTAGAGGCTGGGACTTCAAATGACATGCTGTACCTGCTCTGTTCCCCATGACAGTGAAAATCATGATGTGGTCTCTCTAGAATCCTCTCCTGGAGACCAGGGCCTTTATGCTCTGTGGAGACACAGTTGTGTGGGCAGCTTTTTTTCCCTGAAGTCTCAGAGAAAACACTCAGGTGGGTGAATGCCAGATGGAGCTGCAGTAACAGCTGTGCATACAGTAAAACACTTGTGGGGCAGGCAGGTGAAAGAAGCTTCCACCAAGATTAAAAGTGCAGTTCAGTGGGTTTTGAAACAAATGTACCAGCTGTGAACTGGAGGGGGCATCATGTATCCTTTGATGGGAATATAAAAAATGTGACAATCAAAGCAAAAATGTTGAATTGCACTTTGAGCACCAACCTTTTGTCTTAAAGGTATTCCAACAGTAGACAGACCCAAAACACCCAAATCCTCTCTGAAGGATCCTTCTATTCTTCAGCTGAAAGGTTGCTTTGACATCTTGTTTTCAGCCCCAGTCCCTTTTGTGAGCTGCACAGAGGCATCACTTAGGTTAACCTCCCCTCATGAGATGCGCACTGTGCTGCATTGTCAGAGGGGCGATTTTGAGATAACACACTTGCTCTTGACTCATTTTATGTCCTGAGGAATTTTACAGTGATGAAGCGCAATTTGATGTCTTTGAAAGATACCAGGCAGGTAAATGAACCACTCACCTATGAGTGCTGTCCTGTTATTGTCACTGCATCTGTCCAAGGCCATAATTCAAGCAGTACAACTGCTTATGGTATGCACAGCCTTCTTATCTCCATTTCCACCGATACAGTTATCTGGCACCTATCCCTCTCAACACAATCAAGATTAGAGACAGAGAGAATGAGGTCGTTGAAAGGTCTGCCTTTCATATTTCCAAAGACATGATAGCAAAGAGAATTTTGAAAGGGTATTCCTGAGCTGATGTACAGTGGGTATTCAGTCCCTATAAAAAGCTCTCTGTCACACATTCAATACACCTTTGCAGGGCTTAGCAGTCAGCATGTGGAGTTATGCCACAAGGGGTTAGTGGAATGTACGTTGTTCCTGTGTATAAATAACTGGCTTTTAATAAAGAGCATTCAAAAGCATGCAGAAGCTGGCAGGATGTTAAGGCTGAGAAATCCTTTTCCTCCGGAGCTGTGCAGAAAAAAAAAAATTATATAAAAATTCACACATACAGAGGAAAGAAAGTAAAACACAGTGAATTGGCTTGGTGCCAGCACTACAAAAAGGGGCAAAAAAAAAGAACAAAAAAAGTTCACCTTTGTCTCTGGGAGCGAATTTTTGCCTTTATCCCTTCAGTGAAGAAAAATTGCCATTTTCTTGGCAAAAGAATAGAATGTGTGCACAATGGGGCAAGGCTGTGTGACACGGGGGTCAAATGGTAAAAACTGAGACCTGCAAATCATTTTTGAAAGGTAAGTAAGTTGCACCACACTAATTCTGGGATGGAGTTCCCAACCAGAAGAACCAGACAGAGCTCCTGGCCAGGAGGAGAGTAGTGCAGGGTGGTCATGGGAGGGAGAGGACTCCTCCAGCTCCCTGGTGCTTGCTTGTGAAAGCAAGAGAAGTTGCTTGTGTCACACTGAGGAGAAACCTCAGTCGGGGACAAGGAGGAACCTTGTGTGATCCAGTTGAGGGGTGCAAGCACAGTGGTCAGTCCTTCTGCACCATCTGTCCATCTGTCTTGACCATTTCAGTTATAAGGACCTCAGATGATGGACTGTTCCTCTGTCTGGGCATGTTTCTGGTAGTGATCTCTGACTCCTATAGAGTATAAAAATATGAATAAGCAATGAAGAGTGATAAGGGACAAGGGAGATGGGCAGCAGTAAAAAGACCGGAGACAGATTGATAATGCAAATATTCCTACCGAGTGGTACAGGTTTCAGAAGGAAAGAGGAGAGGATCAAATGGGAGAAAGAATCAAGCACAGCTAAGAGAAGGAAGGGCTCCTAGTAGATGGCTGCCAGCCAAGGAGATGTTCAGGCAAAGAAAGGAAGAGAGCAATGTCCCATCATGGGAGGCAGCAGTGCAGGGTGTTTCAACATGCAGTTTATATTGGAGATCTAAAGAAATCTGTAGAGGAAGTATCACCTTCTTCATTTGCTGGAAAATGCAACGTTTGTCCTCAGAAGGCTACAGCACTGGCAGGGAAGAGGGGAAATAACTTTTCTACTTGCATAACATCTGCCAGGCTTACAGTCACCCCAGCAGGGTTGTCAGGGGCTGGTGGCTGTCCCCGTCTCCTGGAGCAGGGTTCCTTTGCCCCTATGCTGCCTGGTGATCACCAGGCTTGTGGGACAGGAGCAGAGTCAGGGCAGAGGGCCCCTATGAAATATTGTACCTACAGACTGTTCTTGCCTTTTTGCTGATTTGGTGAAGGGTCTAGGACAACACTGGATCCAACCTGTTTTGAAGGCATGAATATGCTTAAGTTACTCTATGACTTCATGTTCACCTACCTGGCTCTTGCAGGCTGAGTTCCATGTGGGGTTGTGGGCGCAGATGATGCATGGCATGAGAAATGCTGGGGATTTTAGCATTTACAGTGTGATTTTAGAATGGGAACTGGCAGAAAAGAGTGGGATGGTCTTGTGGTGCTGAGAGCGGATGAACCAAGACTGACCAAATCGTGTTTTGGACTGGGGATCTTCTGTCAGGGGTTGAAGTATCTGATTATAGAATTACCTGAGGGATTATGTCCAAAAGGTGGAAACTTAGAAACTCTGTCTACCAAAGTTTAAAGTTTCTATTTTGAAGGAGTCTCCTAGCCTGAGACTTATTCCTGACTATAAAAATGTAGATCACCCCCTGTTAGAACTGGTGCCCTACCTCCAAATGAGGAAAACTAAACGCAAAGCAGAAGCAGAGCTACAGAATTGAACCTACCATTCACGTTTCCTGTGGTTTTTTCAGGTTGGTTTAAGGGAGAGTGCAGTGAAAGAGGAACTTGGTGACAATTTCCCATAAGTCATACAATTCTTGAGCAGCTCCAGGGGAAAAGAAACAAGCAAAACACCCCCTGCCTCTCAGGGCACCGTGCAGTGATTTTCCAGTCCTTTCCAACTGCTTCACAATGCGTGGGCTGAGCAGTGATTGGGAGCTCTTACATTTTTAATGCCAAGTTTCAGAAAGATCTTTCTCGATGTCTACTCCACCTTTGTTTCCTCTTTTCTTTGTGGTTTGGGTCCACCCAGACTCAGAAGTCAAAGAAAAGTGGATGGGCTGATTCACTAGACTTTGCACTTGAGCAGCTTCAGACATTTTTCATTCATTCCAATCCTCCTTGGAGGCATTCATAACATTTTTGCCTTTTTTTTTCCCACAGCCTTACATGTACATACATTGCACTATCAGATAGGGTGATAATAAGCATTAAGTGTGCTTGTTCACATCTTCTAAATGATGTCAGACAAAAATGTAGCCCTCAGCTCAGCTCTCTATAGTTCTGCAGCCACTCAGAGACTGCTCATGGCAGCACCTCTCCTGCTTCCTGAGCTCTATCCAATTCTTAATTTCATGTTCTTCCTTGCACCATTGTTTCCCCCTGAGATCAGGATGCACGTCCCACTTTCCTACTGCCTTTATTCCCACTCAGCCCATCTCATTTAGCATTTTTTTTCTGAACCAAATCTGTTATCAGCTGTGTTCTTGAGCATGTGGTCATCCCTGGACATCTCAAGAAATGTGATCTACTATCCCATATACCTAGGGAAAGTTGGCCATAGAGAGTAGACCCATGGTCCTTGCTGTTTTCTTGCCTGCTGGGAGCTAAACATTCCATGTTGAGTCCTCCCAGGAGAGACAGTACCTTTCAGAAATATTGTCCCCTCTTTTCTTTTTCCCAACAGTGGAAATGCTTTGCATATTTTGCAGATGTGTAAGGCTGTTACCTAAAGCATCACAAGAAGGCAAGGGCCCTTGCAAATAATAA
Source organism: Struthidea cinerea (assembly GCA_013397865.1). Taxonomy (NCBI): domain Eukaryota; kingdom Metazoa; phylum Chordata; class Aves; order Passeriformes; family Corcoracidae; genus Struthidea; species Struthidea cinerea. The sequence continues at coordinate 442,135 of VZTI01001911.1, read as the reverse complement.
AACTGCAGGCTAGTTGAAACCAGCCCCCTTATTTCATTTTTCTTAACGAAATGTAAATCTACACCCACACAAACTATGCGCGCTCCGAGCAAAACAGTATTCCACATTCTGTGGCCGGGAGGGAGCCTGGTGGAGGGGCAGCTGCCTCACCACTCTCCTTCTCCACTGAGCTCCTGCTTCCTTCCCATGCCAGGATTGATCAGCCCGGGCATTGGCACGGGTGCTGCCAGAGGCACAGAGGCGAGGAAGTGGCTTGCCTGTCCATAACTCATCAGACAGCCTTCCTTGAGGATCTTCCCTCCCCTGTGGGCTCTGCAGATGTGGACTGGAAAGTGCTCAGCCTGTTTTCCTCCAAGAAGTCTTTCATGTGCCCAGGCAAATTTCCCAGACAAACATGGGCACAAGAACAAAAACAGGAGAGTGGTGTCTGTCCAGCCAATGTTCATCCTGGACCTTCCCCATCTGAGCAGCCTGGGTCTTGTGCCCTCTTCCCTCCTACTTGGGACCAGAACCGTCCCACTTTCACACTAACTTGCTTTTCCACCATGCATAGGTCTGGTTTAGACATGGAATAAAGATAACAATCCTACCTTCCACCACTCCCTCCAAAAAAGTAAAGGCATGGCAATCTTGGAGCAACACCTTAGTGGGCATCTCAAAATTACTGCCACAAAATCACTGCCAAAGAAGTGACAGGGCAACCTGCAGGATGAGACATTTCTCAATATGATATCCAGGAAACTGTTTAACGTGACTAGCTTCAATCAAATTAATTGTCTATTATTCAATTAAAAATAAGGAAGTAAAGAGACAAAACCTTATTTAATTTCTTTCTGTCATCAGCCAATGTAATCTTCAGTTTAATGAACCTGATGGGTTGTCTTCACATGAATAAAGAATTTTTCCTCAGGCCACATACTCCAGTCATCACTGGGGGCTGGGAAATCTCAGTTCCATTAACAAAGGAGAAGTCCAAAGGTGCTGCTCTGCAGAAGGGATAAGACAATTCCCCATTGCTATTAAAGTGCCTTAACTGGAAAAGGTGCATTTGGGCTTGCACAGGGACAACATACCCCATTTTCTAAGAAAAATTACTTCCTTTTCTCACATATATTTTGTGACAATTCATTTCCTCTCCTCTTCCCAGAGGTTTTATATGCAGTTGTTTCATAATTTGCTGTCAGGTCCCAGGAACTGCAGTCCGGACACAGACAGAAGCTCAAGAAAAAATCCTTCTACTGAGCATGGATGCATTGGCTCCAAGCTGGCATTCAGGAAAAGTGCACAGGAACAGTGAGCCTCACCCTCTGCAGGGAACCTGGAAGAGGAAAACAGGCTGCATGCAAGCTACTGCTCTGCTTCTCCCACCTCAGGACAACTCAGGGCCAGGTTTATTTTCCCTGAAATTATACTCCTTGAGGCAGTATTAGAGAGCCTCACCTCCATGGTTTTGCCCCATGCAATCCCCAGCCAGGTCCCTTTCTCTAACAGAATTAAAGAACGTAATTTCAACTGCATCTCTGTATTTCCTGCACCTACACACAGTGTTTCTGGTCCAGTTGGAGAAGATGAAGTTCAACACATGGTCAGTTAAATCAGACTTGAAAAGGGACAGCCACTGGGAACAGGGAGGATGAGGAAGGGCTCTACTGGACATGGTACACCAGGGTTTCCCAGCTAATCCAGGTGCTGATGGAGCTGGTGATGGCTGTTGCAGTCTCTGTGCCCTACAGCAGCATACAATTAGGTGGCCAGGAGTCACCTGTTCCAAGAGTCTCCCCTCCATTTTGGTCTCAGTTCTGAGTCTAATGTCCAGTGGTGCCTGTTCACTGGATGTGCACACACACATTTCATCACACACTCGGTGTTCGTGCCCTTTCCCCATGCTGGTAACCCACCCCAGCCGTGTGGGCCACCCTGCAGCAGACGCTCCAGCTTGTGGAGGCTCTGGGGCCAAAAACGTGATCCTAAATCCTTCACCATGCTGAAGCGAAGCTGCAGCACTGGCAGACCCCCTGGTGTGACAGTCCCAGCCTCCGTGGGGATCCATGCTCTCCTCTACCTGCACTAGCCTTATATAACGTTTCAGCTGCAGCTAGTGTGACACTGGCACCTTTGTGTGACTGAGGCTTTTGTGCATCAGCCAAAGCGCAATGCTAAACCAGTCGGGGTAATGAGTGCCTGCTAACACACCACTTAGTCCAAAAGGGGGTTGTGTACTATTGCCTGAGCCATTGGAAGTGTCTCTTTGTGGCTGGGCTAAGTCAGAGGCCAGGTGGGCTCCTGCTGGGGCAGGTCTGCTGGTCTGATGGCCATGCAGCACTGGGTCACACTGGGCTCTCCATGGAGAAGCCCCACTTGCCAGCCAGGAGCTCTATGGTGGATGGTGGGAGCCATCACCCCATACAACCCCTACATATGCCTCCTACACCTTCACCATCCCCTGCTCCAACCCAGCCCGGTGCAAGCACTGGGATCCAGCATTCTTGGTGGGATATTGCAAAAAGGGAACGCAGGAGCTGTGGCGATTCAGGGATTCCCTTTTCCCAGGCAAGATGCTCTGGTGGAATTTCAAAACTCCTTTCCCTTGACAGAAATCTCCTCTGCCACTGTGGCTCCAGAAGGATTGTCCCAGAGCCTGGGAAATGCTTCCACTCGGACCTTCAGGATGAGCCTGGCCTAACACAGATCTGTAGGAGGGACCAGGCTTTTCTTATTCCTTGCCAAAAATAAAACAAAAATGAGGCAGAACAAAAAAACTGGAAGGTGGGAGGGGTTACTTGTCAGTCCAGGCTCCAAGTCCAAGGAGAAAGGTCAGAGGATTCCCTGTGAAGCACTCAAAAACTGCGGGAGCAGATGATAAAGGTTCCTTTAGGTCAGCATCTGGCATTGCAGGGCTGCCTGGCCAGTGCTCTGGAGTCCGGAGCAGTGTGCAAAGAAAGATAAAGTGACACGACATCCTGTTAGGAAGGTCACTAATTGGTCTTGGGGCAATCAGGATGAATTGCTGTGAGTGAATTTTGGTGCTGGAAATGCCATCAGTGAAGGTGGCTGTTGCTGCAGGGAGGCCCATCTCCCCATGCCCAGGGTGCAGCATTTCCTGCTGGGGTGGGTAAGGGCTGACTTCACCTTGACCTTCCTGAGTGTCTGTTTTGGGGCTGAAGGGAGGCTCAGGCATGGCCGGGGGTCACTGCAGGAGGTGAAGGGGCACTTTTGAGTACAGAACAGCCCTAGTTAAGAGACTCCTACCGCCCAGGGACAGACCCCTGTCCCTGCAACCTGTTCTCATGGATGGAGGTGGCAGTGGCTGGACTCCTTCGCACGTCTGCTGCTGTGCACAGCAGCTCTTTTCTACAGCAGTAGGGTCCTGATTCAGAAACCAGGCTATATTTCATGGAAATAGGTGTTTAGTCATAAGCTCAGCTGTCTTGGTCTATTCTGGCAGCTACTCAGATGCAACCAGCCCGTTCCTCTGTGTGACAGTCAACAGAAACTCTGGTTCTAAGTCACACATCTGAGAAACCATTTCCCCAGCTTTTAGCAGAAAGGGAAGGCTGGTTGAAGCTATCTACTAAGAACAGTAGGTTCAAAGGCTTTGCATTCTGGGCAACTCCAGTAGTTGTTGCTCCGACATCAGCCCCTGGCCAAGCCTGACCCCAAACTGAGGCACCCTGAGCAGCAGAGCAGAGCAAGGTTTGCACATCATTCCTGCTTTTTTCCAGTTTGGTGTGACAGTGACTGCCTGCTCTAGCAGTCACCTGACTATGGTAATTTTGTTCTAAAGCATGTGACTCCAGTTATCTCCTCTGAATTAAGACATGCATTGCAAAATTTAACATTTTTTCTGTACGGCCTAGAAAAGCACATTTTTGACAGAGTATGACTTGACACCTTTCTGGAAAGCATGACTACTTGTCTCTTAGTTTGCCCAATGGGAAATGTAAATTACCAGTAAGCCAGCATGACATATCAAATTCAGCTCCCTGAGTAGAGCATATTAAAATGCCATTTTTACATCCCAAATTATATTTCATTATGCAGTTACAATTTTGACAGTAGCAGTGTGCAGGATGCATTTCATATGCTAACTAAAACAGACTTTTTTGCTAATTTGCTGAAAAAATATTATGGTATATCTGGGGCATAATGTTTCTGGAGTGAAAAGAACAGCGGCATCAGGGATATAGTATGTGATCTTTGTTTTGGGTGCTGGTTGTAGTTGTACACTCTGCTCAACATGAAATGACAGACATTTCACCCACTATTGCTAAAAAACCATCCCCCATTATATTTTTTGTCTAATTTTAGTAACTTACATGCAGTTGGATTAGATGATCTCTGTAGGCCCCTTCAACTAAACTCTTCTATTCTACAAAAACAATTTGCTGATTCAATGGGTCATTGTCATAGAAGACGACACATTTTTCCAGATGGCTTTTAAAATCCTTATTTCTTTCAAGAAAGAGAAGAAAAGCTGAGCCTAGGGTTATAAAATTTATCTAAAATCTGTAAAGGTGGATGTGGGGCTTAGCCCAGGGCAGAGCAGAGACCATTTCTCTTTAAACACATTGACAAATAGGAGAGACTTTATTTTCTTGAGCTGCTCTCATGGCCTACTCACTGTTTACTCACTGACTCAGGGAGGGGTATAAAGTGTCATCACACCTCTCGTTATGGGCAGCAATGGGACAAGCTGTGACAGCAGGGAAGTGTCATCTATTTGCCACCTACTTCAGGACATTGCTTCTTGTGTGCCAATCAGCTCAGCTGGAACTGGGGATAACCTGCATCCAGATCTAGCAAATGCTGCTTCCTGCCATCACCAGGAGCTGAATTAGGAGCCAGGCTGTGCTTCAGGTGCCTCACAGACTTCTGCTTTTAATACTGCTGCTTAGACCCTGCTGTTATGTCCTAAATGGGTTCCCTGCATCCTCTGTCCCTAGGCATTCCTCCGTAGTTTGGCCTGGAGACATCCCAGCAGGAGCTCCTCTGCCTGGCCTGGGTGCTCATCGAGCTCTTAATTCCTCCTGCTATTATCTCTGCCAGCTTCCCCCCCCCCACTCCTGGCTTTTAGGCAGCCTTCAGACACTGATCAGAACAGCAGAACAGATCAAAGATCTGTTTAGAAAGTGGTGTTTCATTAATACATGACCGACAGGGATGGTGTGCGGCATTCAGGGGCATCAGGCACAAGACAAGAAGCTCTGAGGACTCTGTGCCCAGAGGCTCCCTCCTCCCGGGCACCAGTGCAGCACCTCTTGGCAGCCCTGTGTTCATTTTGGCTTGTGTCCGGCCAGCAAAGCACGATAAGAGATAATTAGTGATTAAATAGCAACCTTTTATCTCGGTAAATGACAGTTACTTCCTCGTAGGCTGCCTAGGTTGACAGCGAGTGTTCAGGACAAGCTGAACAAATCTGTTTGCTTTGATCCTGAATAAAAACCTGGGAGAAGCTTCCCAGTCCTAAGGCAAGGCAGGGTGGAAGGCTCCGTCGGCTTTGGCTCTGCAGCCTCTGGGAGCTTCCAGCGAGAAGTTTTGCTGGAAATGGATGCATCCATCCGACCACCTCCTTGTGCGGGGCCGCACAGCAGCAGAGGGCAGTAGCTCAACGCGATGCTTCCTCCACTGCAGACGGCTTCCCTTCGGCTCACGGCATCTTTTCCTTCAGGTTTTTGCAGCCTCCGGGTAGCTGCGCATGCTATTAACATCAATCATGCCTTTTTAAATAAAGCTGGGAGTCCTCTGCAGGGAAGGAGGAGGGTTTGCCTGTTCCCCCAGCCTCTTTCAAGGCACCCACGGGCAGCACCGAGTGCCTGCAGCTGACTCACTGACTGCCTCGGTGCCTCCCCATCAGCCCGGGAGGTGGAGGTGGCACAGGGGAATTAAGGCACTGTGTGGGAAGTGTAGGTGGAGCAAGCACCCTGGGAACTGAGACTGAAGAATCGGGCTGGCTGTTGTTGCTCATTAAGCTCTCCTCTGCAGTGGATTTGGGTCCCACAGAAGAAGCCAGTGGTCTCTCTGGATCGTGCAAGTAAGGCTTTCAGTAGTACCTGTGCGGTGCCTGTGAGTGCAGGCTGGTGCAGAGTCCTGGGTGTCAGTCTTTGGGAATAAAAACAATTTCCATCCTATTGAAGGGTGGTTTCTGATCTAGTACAGAGCACCCAGACCTTGCCCCAGCAGCATAAAAAACCTTCCTATTTGCAGTTTTCTTCCTTGTGGCTACGACAGAGTGACCCTGAGGCCAAAGACACACAGGACGCAGCCTCCTCTAGAAAAACAGGCAGAGGCACAAAAATATGATTCCCTCTAACAGCCTCAAAAGCCTCTTCAGAAGCTTCAGAAACCCCAGCAAAGAGAAGGGAAATAAATCATGGGAACCTGTGATGAACCCCACCCTGAAAATACCAGCGTGCACACTGCTGGGGCAGAGAGCAATAAACCCAGCGCACAAGCAGCAACATGGCAGGAGGCTGCTCACAGCCACATTTTACACAATCCAGCGCAGGTATGCGAGTTACTGCCTGGTGCCCTCCTGCCTCGCCGGGACGCGGCCCGAGAGCTGCACAAACACGCTCGGGGAGCTGCAGGTCATATCTTTACCTGCTTTGGCAGGCTCGGCTCAGCCATTAGCCGAGCGAAAGCTGTGCCTCCCCGCGGGTCCCTCCCGGGAGCCGCAGCTGGCGCGGCCGCGCTGCTCCGCCGGTGCCGGCGCGGTTCCCTGCGCGGGCTGGTTTCCCAAGGCGGCTCCGGGAGCCGGAGCTCACCCCTACCCTCCTTGGCTCCGGCGAGGCCACGCTGCAGGAGGGAGCTGGCTGCTGTCTTGTACAGCAGAGAGTGGTGAAGGGGCACGGGAGTCTCCAGCGCAGAGCAAATCTGCAGGAGCAGCGTGTTTCCCTGGCCTCTGCAGTGCCTGGATGCCCTCCAGACCCAAGCAGACCCCAAGAAGGGCTGGCACTTGCTGACCCCACTATTTCATGGAATCATAGAGTCATTAAGCCTGGAAAAGACCTCTGACATCATTGAGTCCAGCCATTAGCCCAGCACTGCCAAGCCCACCACTAAACCATGTCTCTAAGCACCACATCTAGACATTTTTTGAACACTTCCAAGGGTGTTTGCTTCCTGCAGGGCTGGAGAAGTCACAGGCCGTGCTTGCTGCAGCCTCCCAGGAGCCTGGCTTTTCTCTGCCTGCAAATGTCTTTACTGTGTGCCCTGAGACTGGTCTGCACACTGGACCTATAACCTTGCACCAGGCCTTGCTCCTTCCTGCCCACTGCCATCCAGGGAGCAAACACTGCAGGAAGGGGAAGACCATCACGCTGGAGTGCTTCCTTCTCACTGCCACAGGACAACATCCAGCATCAGCCCCTTCCCAGACCTCCTTGCTCTGCAGTCCCCTCTTCAGGCAGGTCCATGTGCTTTGCATCCAGATTTTTCGGCTGCAGACACTCAATGCACCACATGCAGAAACCCAGAGGGAGTCACCCGGGGTAGGGTTTCATACAGCACCCTCAGAGTGTTCAGGCCGTATCAGATTTGTAAGGCTATCAGCACACTATAAATCAGTACATTCCCCATCTACTTTCTTCACTTCTGTGGAAATAGAAGGTCCACACAGCACCTTGAGGTTCCAGACACAGTTTAAATATCATCAGGATTTGTTAAAGGACTTTTTTTTTGCAGTGTCTGAACCACCAGAAATAAATGTCAGCCTCATTGTCTCAAGGAGTTTTTTGTGCACTCCTTGGGCCCTGACATGAGCAATACTCAGCTCTGGACACGACACCCAGCCCTGAACTCATTGAAATCAGTAAAAAGATTTAGGATGACCCCAGGCAACCTTTTCTTCCTTTACAGGAGGATGTCACAGCTCTATCCTGTGCAGAGAGCCACCAAGGTGAAGCAATGTGACTAAGATCATGCACCAGCTCAGCGCCAGAGGATCCAGTTCCTTTGTACCACACTGAAAAATGTCCCCAGACAGGGGGATTGATGCCACAGGAGTATTTCAGAGCCTCACACGGAAGGAGAGACAGAAGTCTTGTAGAGAAAAGGATGAAGAATCAAAGCATGATGTGAGAATGAGGCAGGAAGCGATTGCTTGCTGGATGGTCCAGAAACTCTTAGAGCTGAGGTCTGGCTCTTGATCTCTGGTCTGAGGCTTGGAGACTTGAATCTCCATAAGATGGTCTTACGGTGATGACTTCAAGGACAGTCTTGGAAGAGAAAACCAGCAGTCCCAGTTGCCATCAGTGCTTATCAGAGCTGAAGAAGGCATTGATAATGAAGATTTCAAGAGGAGGATTTGCAATTAACTGGCTGTTAATAATCCCCAGGCACTACCTGTTGCTTGCTCTGTAGATGGCAGCACAAGGAAACCAACCAACTTCATGAACTGAGTAAGGCAAGTACAGAGGTCTGTCACTAACAGGGTCAGTGGAGGGAGTTATTTCACCTGAGACTTGAACCACTTTCAATTTTTAACAGCAATAGGTTAAGAAAACAAGCAAGAAGCCACGGCTGCAGACAAGTAGTAAAAGTAACTTGTAAAGAAAGAAAGGTCTTTATGTCATGTGGAGATAGCCTTCAGCTCATAAAAGCCTCTGATGGTTACCACATAACTGCAGCTCAAGGGAAGAAAGCCACCTGATTAGGCTTATTAAGAGCCTGTGTTCTTTTGGGCACAAATCTGACCTTTATTCTGTGTTTAAATAGGAAATAGGGACTCATTGTCTCAATCCCCAAATGTTTTTGCAAAAGGGTGCTGGTATGGCAAAATTTATCAAAACACAACATGTTCTAAAGTGCTTGGAATTTCCATTTGAAAAATGTGGGTAGCTAATAGTTCTCAATCACCTCCTCTGTGTATCTGCCCTGAAAGAATTTTGTTGCATTTTGATAAAGCTTGGCTTTGCAATTTAAAGCCATAAATACGCCCTCCTGTAGAAAGACAGGGCTTTTGTTTTTCCTTCCACAGGGCACATTGGAAAGGGAGCCTGGAGGGACCTTCATCTCATGAACTCCCAGGGCTGCTATTTCTGAGCACCGATTTCCTACTTGGGATGTAGATCTTGACCTCTGTGCCCCCGGCTGACTGGTTTGCATAAACAAAGAGCATCGCAAAGAAGTCAAAGCCGGATGTACCTACAGCAAATAAATCTCTTCCTCTCTGACAAACAGAGGATGAATTGACCTCTTGCACGTCATGTCTGGTTGTCTGACCAAAACTGTCAGTCACAACTTTCTCTCTGGAAGGCTTGGATGAGACGAGGGATAAAAGGGACATAAAAGTGACATCAGTAAGGCTAAAACAATGAGCGACAGGATTTCCTCTACCATCTCCATTACTTGATTCCTACAAGTTTTCCAATCATGGCTGGTCAAATCCCAGACAGTGTCTGTGTGCATTTGACTCACACAGGGTGAACTAATAAACCATTGCCTGTCAATCCTGTCCCAGCCCCATTTTTGCATTCATTTTCTGGAAACGGTCCAGCGAACAAGTTCACCAGCCTGAACATTTGGGCTGGAGTGAATTTTAAAGCAAACATCTGGGATCTCTGCAAACAGGAAATCCACCACACTTCTGGGCTGGAACATTTGTAGCTGAGAAGTGGGTGCTTTCTGTTGTCACGACAAGAGATTCCTGGGAGACGCCCTGCAATCCACACATCTGATCAAGCCCTCACAGTTCTCCTCAGATTTCAGGTGGTGAATCCTAGAAGCACAACGCTGGGAGTCATACCACGAATTACAGCAGGAATTATTATATTGTGAGTCATGGGAAATTAATTTGTGAGTGCTGGACATTGCTCCTGGGTAATTTGGCCATGCCCAGACCAGGGGAGACGTGAACTCCAAGGCAGAGCTCATCTCCTCTCCAGCCTCATGGAGGGAGTCCTTCCCTGGTGAACGGGGGAGACAGGACAGGGAATCATGCATGGCCAGCATGCCCTGGCACAGATCTGGGGCTCAGGAGAAGAACATTTATCAGTCCCATGCTGGCTTTCTGAGCAGTGATGTGGCTGGATGATTTAGAGTGAGTTATTTTCTCAGTGTCGCTAACAATGTGACAAGCAGCAAAATGTCACAGACAATTCCATCCCAGTGAGATTTTTCTGCAGTCATGCAGAGCCTTGTTTTCTGCCATACACCATCTGGCCCTGCTGGACCTGCACACGTTTATGCCAGCGAAGGCTCTGACCCAGTAATGTCTGTGAGATGTGTGTGCATATGTATATATATACAGACACACACACGTACATATATATATGATCTCCAGTTTGCAGGGTTAATATGCGGGGCAGCCTGTAATGAGAAACACCCTCACATGGGTTGTGAAACTGTAGTGTGAGATCTTGGAGTACAAGTGCTGCCCCTTGCATACTAACCGAGGTTTTGAGACTTTTCCCAGCCTTCCAGTTATGTGTGAAATGTGAAAATGCAGGGTGACCTTCTCCCCATGGACCAAGGACTAACCAAGCCCTGCTAAAGCCTCCTTCCAGACCTCCTGGGAGTGGGGAAACTGAGGCAGCAGCCGCTGCAGAGGAGACTGTGGACATGTGGTCTGTGCAGGATCCTTGCCTGTCCCGTTCAAACCGAGCTGGTCCTAAAGAAGCAGCGACATTGGGACAGTGGGGCCGGGCTCCTGGATGGACACTGAGCTCAGTTCTCATCTGGGCTGACCTGCAGCACTGGTGTAAATCCAGACTAATTTTGTCGTTTCTTGTGGGAATGATGCCTGGAATGCACATCTGTATAATTTTTGTCCTTTTAAAAGGCAGATTCCAAGCTTGTGAGGAAACAGAATGTCAGGCAGGAAGACTCTGCACCATCGACCAAAGCACAGAGAGGATCAGCATTCCTGCTGGGACAGGCTGACAGTCTCAATTTTCCAGTCCATCCTGGAAACAGGGGCTGTTTTCTCAGACTCCAGAGGGTAAACTAGGAACTCCATCCAGAGTTCTGAAGTTCATATCTGAAAAACTCTGCACCTACCTCTAGAAAGGATGTGCCTTTCTGGGGAAAGAAAAAAAAAGGTTTGATTCAGATTAGAAGGCAATGGGGCAAGTTATTTCCTGGTGGTCCCAGTTGCTTTGTATCTGAGAGGAATGTAGCCTATACATTTATTTCCACCCTTCCCATTCTCCTAATGCTTCAAGGGCTCTCCTTTGGAAACACTTTTTTGGTGTAAAGCTAACCAAAGCTGTAATCCCTGCAGTGCCCATCATGTTTGTGCGGCAATTTTGGAAAGGAGAAGGGTGCAGGTTGCTGTTGAGCTCGTCACAGACCATTCCTTCATTTTGGGTCTGGATAAATGAGGCTGAGCCCTGCATGGGGGCTAACGGGGAGCAGACCTGGCTGTTGGGTACAGGCAGCCCACAGGCTGCACTCAGCTCTCTGGAAGGGAGCCAGGTGCATCCTTTGGGCTTTGTGTCCTTCCCCACATGCAGCCTGGTCCCAGTCCTGCCCTTCAGCCCCTCACTGAAACAGATGGGGGGAAGAAGAGAAGGAAGGGAAAAATAGAAAAGAATGATGAAGGCTCCACCCTAATTGCAGGTCAGGTACATCAGCAACCATCCATTTTTGTGGATCTTGCGTTTAAGAATTCATTCTACTGTCACGGAGGTTTCCAGTGCAACACAGCAACCCACAGACTAGAGGACAGAAAGTCTCCCTGTGCCTCCATTCAGTTGGTCAGTGCTCCATGAAGATTTTTCTGGCAGCTGTGAGCACTGGGAAAAGGTTAGGAAGGCTTCAGATGGTAGGGAAGTGTCTTGCTCATTTGTTTGTTGGTTTGGATGTTGTTTTAAGAGCAGTACAGCCTCCTGTTCTGCTGCCCCAGCAGCCAACTCCCAGTGCTGGCCTCAGGTTTACTCTGCCAGAAAGGCTTGGAGTGTACACCCTCAGGCATCCCCTATTTATCCACACAACACAGCTGTGGGAAGGGAAGTGCTGTTAGCCCTGAAAAAAAAATAAATTAACATGGAGTGACTGACAGGCAGATGAAGGCTCAGAACACCAAAAGGATGCAGATAAAAATCAAAGGAAAGTGAGGAACAGGGCTGTGTGATTTTCCCAGGGGTGGCACAGGTAGGACACAATTCCTGACAACCTGGTTGTTCCTGGTAGATTTGCCAGTCCCCAGGCTGCCCTTTGTCCATGCCCTGAAGCTCTTGGAAAGGAACCCTGAGAAGAGCAGGGGGCTGGCAGGCAGGAGAGGCCAGGCCTTCTCCTGTGTATCTTAGGATGCAGCTCGGGCAGTATCACATCACGCTGCACTAGAAATCACATTTGCTTGAGTTCCCAAGATAAAGCAGCATATAATATCTCGGTAATTTTCCATCCATCCATTCAGTCTCATACACTCAGCATTTACTATCATCAACTTTATTGTCTCTTCCAATGCAAACAGCCCTGCAGCACAGCCTTTATCTTCCCCTCCTTATCTCCAGGCTTCCAGGCTAGGGGAGCCCTCTGGAAAAAGTGAGATTTTTCTCAAAGAGAAACATGATTGCAGGCAGTTGACTTCAGATAGGCCCTACTACTTCTCGCTTTTGTAGTGGAGAGGCAACCCCGTTAGGAGCCCATATATTTAAGTGGAATATTTCAACAGCTGGGAAAAACCCATCCTGCTACTGAAAGTGAGGGAGATTCACACGGCTCCAGCCAGCAGAAACCAGGGAAGCTGTGTGGCCTGACAAAATGGGGGCATTGCCTGGTATTTATTCGGAGCAGGGCTTTCTGTTAGGAGTTTTCCCCAGTCGGAGACTCCCTTCCTCATGGTGCTGCATTCACCAGCAACCGGGACACGGGAGGGCACCTCACATTTTTTCCTGATAAAAGATTTTCATGGCACATGAAGCCATAAAATACATCTGGAAGATGCAGGGAAACAGAGCAGATGCTCCTCCAGGCCACTGCTGGTGGCCATGAGGGCTCAGGGAAGGATGGCAAGCAATGCCATGCAGTCCATGCACAGAGCAAGACTCAAGGGGTGTGAGGATCAGGGCGCAGAGTTTGTACTGCTCTGCATGCTGGAAATTGTATCCACTTGGTTCAGTTTCTTTAAAAAGTCATTCAAAACTATTTGGTGAAGCTGAAAGAAGCCTTGACTTGAAAGAGGAAGTGTGGATTGAAATCCTAAATGCTTTCAATACTCTAAGTCCACATGTGAAGCATGACTTAAACCAAGATATGTGTTGCCTAACCCAAATTGTTGCAGTGACAGTTACATTAACCTCTCTGGCACCAGAGAGAAGATCACATCCCTCTAATACCAGCTCTAAACAACAAAATTTCAATGCCAGATGAAAAGCTAATACGCAACTGGCATTATCTATGTTTTCTCTCCAGGCTGTGCCAAGATACTCTTTCCTTATGAAGACTTGATCCAGCTCAATTTAGCAAAAAAAAAAAAAAAAAAAAAGGGGAAANAAAAAAAAAAAAAGGGTAAAAAAATCAATTCTCTGAGTCTGAATCCAAGCACTTGGCAAGCTGCACCCTGCTGTGTACTTCTCAAAGCAGGACACATCTTGTTCTCTGGAAAAGCTTAAAAACCAACACCTCGGGGTGCATTATTGCAGGAACTTTTTATCACAAGGGAGCAGTTTCCTGAAATCACACAGTGAAAAGGGTGTGGGAAGGTATGGAGTCTTTCTTCCATTCTGCCCTGGTGAAAACACCTTCTGCAGAAGCAAGATTACTCACAGGCAGGTTGGACTTATGCTGGAGCCCTCTTGTTCTGTGGTCATGTAGCATCACGAGGCACTGCTGAAATCTGGCCTGTCTCAAGGTCAGTGGAAATGAGCCACCTGGGATTCTGTTGTAAGGAGCACTTTGACCAGCTACTGTATTTGGACAGGCCAAGATTAAGCAGAGTTTAAAGACCGAGTACATCCTCAAGGTCTAGAGTGCAGCAGGACCTCTAGGAGCGGTTCCCATGAAGGTGGAGATGCCATAACACAGTGCTGAGGGGTGCTATATAAATATGTCATTTCCAGTGAGTCACTCTTCCCACAGATTCTTGTCTGTGCCGTGTTGCTATTAGTGTTAGAAGCAATTTGTGGGTGAGACGGTGTTTCACCAAGGACAATATCTGTGATTCAACACTTTCTCCCATCCTACTTGTTTCAGAGCACGTAAAAGAGATACTCGGGTAGGAGACACGTTTCGTAGTTCCTCCACGTGCTGGAGGCTGTGACTGCCAAATTCTCACTTCCCTGACCCAAACCTTTTTGCTTTATCAGTACTGTGGCTCTGCCTGGGAGCTCCAGCTGAAACTCAGGTGGTGGCTGTGCTCTGTGCTGTACACAAACGCGCCCCAGGCGACACCCTGGTGAGAACAGGCACCAGGCTAATGCATAGTTGCAAACTCTTCTTCTCTCTATATCACATCCCCCACACATCACCTTTTTTGGAGTAAACATCCCCACTGCTAGTACCCCACACTCCAAAAGGGCCCTACCAAAATTGCCTTTGTGGCTCTGGACGAAGCTGTTGCTCTGAGCAAGTACAGACACACAGGGCGATTGCCATAGCAACAGAAGTTATGTGTGAAATCCCTGGGAACCAGTCCTCCTCCTCCTCCTCCTCCCCCACCCATTTAGTCCCTTTTCAGATTTCTTTCCTCTTTTTTTTCTCGAGGTGCCAGTGCCAATTCATTCCTTGTGCTGAACACCTAGGGAGATGCTTTGAAAGCAGCCCGCCGGGTTACGATGGCACGCCACCAATTACCGCAGTGGCAGGACAATTTTGTGGAGCATCATATTGGAAAAATGCACCCTGCTGGGTCTTGAGAAAGTCTTAATAAGGAGAGTTGAAAGAGGGCAGACAGTGGGAAGGTTGCTGCCTGCATTTAGGACCTCAGGGGCATATGCCAAATTCGTTCCTGATCAGATCTGCACTGAACTATTTACTTTCTGAGATGCTAAGTCAACAGATGAGCATCAAAACAAATTAAAACCATTTAACATCAAGCTGCTAATGGCTAGAACCACACAAAATAATGCAGGTTATTAACCCCATAATAAGGAGCTCATTAAAATGGGAATTGCCAATTAGGTTAGTTAGGAGTTCCATTAGGAGAAATACAAGCAACAGAAAAACCACTGAATATTTGCCAGTTGCTGGGTGCAACACACTGTGAAGACTGATGGCCAGGGAGATGTGTCCAACTGGTGTAGACTGGAAGCATTGCCAAGGGTTGCAACACAACCAAACTGTCTTAAACCACAACAGGATAAAGTTCAAATGTCTCATGAACTCAACTCAGACCTTGATGATGTGCATTTTATGCAGGGAGTGCTGGAAGTTTCATTGGTGGTGAGGGCTGAGGATACCAGTGCTACCACTCACATTTGTGTTTGTATTGACATTTAGCCTTGCTTGGCAAGCAGTGCTTTCTTCAGGTCAAAAGGGGTGTTTTTATACACCCTTTGGACAGGACAATCACCCAAAACTTACCAAAAGCTTTTTCTGTTGTAATCTCTGACAAGACAGACATTAAATAGGACAGCTATAGGCAGCATGACCTTGCACATAGACATCCCAAAACTGTTTTGGAGAAGAGTTTTACTGCTCTAGTCTGTGCTCTGCATTTTACTATTTCTCACAGCTCTGGGGTTTTAACTTATTCTTCCTAGATACTGGCATTTTTATGTCATCTGGAGGGAGCTGGCAGCCTCTCAGAGCTTGCTTTGCTTTATATATGTAAAAATATATTTTCCCCGACATACTGAAAATGACATGCACAGAAGAGACCTTTAAGCTTTATTTTGTTGCTGTATAAAAGTAGCACAATAACGTCCTCATGTTGAAGTCCCCATTTCCCAAATGGCATCCGTATTGCTTTCCCACTCACACTTGAGCAGATTTCAGCTATCACTGAATCACAGAATATGCCGAGTTGGAAAGGACCCACAAGGATCACCGAGTCCAACTCTTAGCCCTGCACAGCACCATCCCCAGGAATCACACCATGTGCCTGAGAGTATCACTCACACACTTAACTCTCACAAAACCAGATTTGAGCTGAATGTTCCAAAACAGGCTTTTAGACACATTAGGAATGAGACAGACATTTAAAGGTTTCTGACTTAAGAAAAATGCTTTAAAAAAGGAAAATCCTTATTTTCCCTTCTGAAGGCAGAGAAAGCCCCAAAGTGTCAGGTGCTTCATGAGATGGGAGAAGGAGGAAGGGAGCAGGAAAGGCTGGTGTGATGCCTGAGTGCACAGGGAAGTTTTTGTGGCAGACAGAGTTTCCTGAAGCACTCTGAAAGCATCCAAAAGGGGCACTTTTCCTCAGGAAAGGATCCAGCATCGAGCCTGGGAGGACAGCAGCTGTGATAACCCCCTTCTGTGGCACAGCCAAAGGGACCTACACCGCCTACACCTATATCTAAGGGACCACACCACCAGGGAATGGGAATTGCTGTCAACCTAAATGCTAGTCTTCCCACAAGGACTGAATTTCCAGAAGGTACATTTAGTCAAGTAAGCCACCTTCTACTTTGACAACACCCATCTTTATCCATGCTTTACCTTCACTCCCTCCCAGCCATGGGAAATCTCTGCAGTGCTCGATGTATGTCAGGATGTATCCCACTGTGGGTGTATACTGCACTGCCCAGTGCTGGGGTGAGCTTAGCTGGGAAAGTGGATTTTGCTGTGCTGGAATGCCACTCCTGGAGCTGACACACCTTTGGGAAAGCTCCATTCCAGCCCCTCCATAGGCCAGCTTGCAGTCCCTATTGAGAGCCCCACTCATGATGCTTGTTTACACTCATGGTGCCAACAACTGTCCCAAAGACACCTGGGGAAAATGAACCCAGGATGGGGGAGAAGACATAGGAGTTACCTGCTCCATCCTGCAGCTTCGTTAGTCCCACATTCAGGGTCTGGGGATGAGACACCACACAAGGGACCACCAGCATGTGGCAACACCAGGCAAGTACAAAGCCCTGCCGTATCAGGGCTTGACATGGGATGGTGGGAACAATGGGTGTGTGCTCCCTTTTGATATAACTAGACTGGCACTTCAAGGGGAAGAATTATGTGAGCATGTCAGTAATAGCTTTATGCAGCCCAAGGTGAGCATTTGGAAGTTATTTCATAGGCAAAACTGTGCTTTGAACAGTCAGCAAATCAAGGTCATCTCATTCAACAAAATCATAAAGAACAGCAAAAGTGCTAAATCAGTATGGTCATATATTTACAGTGAATAATTTAAGCAGCTCCAGAGTTGAAACCAAGAAGATTTTCTTCAATGCTTTGAATTTAACTCTGTTTTCAGAACCACTTAAAATGGTAAATTATGTTCTTTTATCCCACTGGTCTTATGGAAACTCATTCCCTCCTGTCATGACTTCATAAGGGATATTTGCCTTAAAGTTTGAGTGGGGACAGGTCCTGTTCTCTTTCATCTCTTCCAAGATGTTAACTTTTTCACATATGCGTTGTTACTGAGGACACAAACTGAGACAAAACGGGTTTTACTGGCATTGTTCGAGAAAGCATTAAAAAGATGTTAAGTGTATTTAAAATTAGAACTGTGCTGTAATCTCGGCTGGTATAGACTGACATATTTCCAATGGTGTAATGGATCTATGCCAAATTACATCATCTGGCCACAGCATAAGACGTTAAAACCAACTGGAAAAACTCATCTGATATTTAAAAGCAACATATGGGAGCAGCAGAGACTTCAGAAGATACTTCATTTAGGATATTTTGGAAACAGAATATGTCCTACAGTAGTGTGGAAGGAGGTGTGTTAACTTGTATCTATGTCCTGTGGGCAGTAATTATAATTTAAATCCTATTAATATTGCTCCACATCTTACTTAACATTAATTGTCATGGTCTTCTGGGGTAAAGGACTAGAAAGTGAATGATGCATTGTCACATGTGTGTTTAAGAAAAACAAATTTTAAATGAATGAACAGAAATGCTGACCCTGGCAGGACTTGCTTTGGCAACTCAAATGCTATGAGTCGTAACGGATAAGTACAAAATACTATATAAAATATGTATAAAATATTGTCTTGCATATATACAAAATATGTACCTTGGACAGAGGCTATTTGCAAGAGCATGTAGTGACAGGACGAGGGGGAATGGATTCAAACTGAGAGTAAGTTTAGATTAGATATTAGGAAGGAATTCTTCCCTGTGAGGGTGCTGAGGGCCTGGCACAGGTTGCCCAGAGCAGCTGTGGCTGCCCCATGCCCCATCCCAGGAGGTGTCCAAGGCCACGTTGCGTGGGGCTTGGAGCAGCCTGGTCTGGTGGAAGGTGTCATTGCCCATGGCAAGAAGGTTGGAACAAAATGATCTTTAAGGTCCCTTCCAACCCTGGCTGTTCTATGATTTTATGATTCTGTGAAAATGTAGAGACTCAGCCACCAAATTTGAAGGAATCAGTATTCAGTGGTCACAGAGGCTATGCTTGGCAAACAGACTGGTCTCTGTGAATAGTCCTATCCACCTGAATGTCTTCAGCACACCCTTACTCAGCAAAGTAACCTCAAGAGGATGTCAATAAAACCTGGACTACTCTGCTGAGCCAGGATCTTTGGTAACTCCTGTGTAAACAGGAGTTCCACCTGCAAGCTTGTTGATGCTCAAATGCACAAATGGTGCTGTTTGTAGAACAGACACCATGAGAGGATGACACAGACAAACATGGGAAAGGAGCCTGCTTTCTCACTCTCCTTGGCAGCAGGTTGAAGAGCACAGTGCATATTTTGTAGTGATTCAGCATTTGACTACCTAAAGAAAAAAAGAATCAGCATTTCCAATTCTGTTTCCCTTATGTCTTTTTAATCCTTTAAAGAAGCTGCAGTGGTGAAAGTTTTATTGTAAAGATTGGTGTCATCTATAAATGAAAAGTACAACTGATTGTTCTCATAAGATATGAGTCTGCTATTGCTACAGAGTTTATGACAGAGTATTAAATGAGTTCCCATGAAAAATTCAGATGGGACATAATGTTAAAGGGTATTTTGTCAATGGAAGTAAATTTGATGCAGATCAAAGTTTGGGATAAATTTTCAGCTTGGCTGAAGATCTCATGCTTTATCAATATACTTAGGTCTACACATTAAGCCCATCACAGACCTGCTCTGAAACGCAGAGATTTCAGGGAGCTCTGTGTCAGGTCACTTAACCACTTAAGAACAGAAACAGAAAGGGACATGTATCAAACATAAATCAAAAGTGGCATCAATACTGCCTCGAACTCCTGGTTTGCAAGCACTGACACCTCCCTTTCCACCCCACCGATTAAAATAAACTCATGCAGGCATGGATAAGAAGCACTGAAACTGAAATATTAAATTTTCGTTTCCTATTAGCTGGCAAGAGGGGATGGAGGAGAATTTGCCTCAGAGATGTCTGCAACTCAAACCCTGCTGAATACAAGGGCACAGCAAATACCTAAGCAGGGACTTTGGGCTTTAGTTCTATATGAACTTGAACTCAGGCCCACAGCACACATATTCTACATTTTTAGCCTTAAATGGCTAAGAACCAGTGAAGTTTAAAGGCAAATCATATGCATTATGTACGACAAAATGACTAGTTTATACCATTATGTTTTGATTTCCTCAGGAAAACTAGGACAATTAAAGGCAGGAAGGAAGATTATAAATTTGAAAGGAGACACGGGAATCACCACTCACCTGAATAGGAAGCTTTAAATAGTCTGTCATTGACTCATCACAATTTGGAAACAGGATAGCTTACACTTTTACTTACAGAACACAGAATAGATATGACACTTATGAATTAAAATAGACTTATGGCAATCTGTACCCAAACAGTTAAAATACCTGTCTTAGTTTTAATTATATGTGTTAGCCTTTCATGGCGTGGACATACGGTGAATAATAGCTAGTTCTGGGAACCATCATGTGAAAATGAAGAGTTAGTCTTCAGCCTTTCAACCACAATAAACTCTCCATCACAAGACTTGCTTGCTTACTAAACCACTAATTCTCTAACACATTGCCCACACCTAGACAGATAAATATGGCTCTTTAAACCAGAGAGACAGATACATGCAATATCTAGTTAGCTGCGCTCTATAACTGCTGCTTTCTGTAATAGTCTTCCTTTGTATAAAAGAATATGTTGGGACTGCTGAAATTAATATAAACATCAATAATGTGTAAGTCATTAAGATGAAGCACTCCACTGTGCAAGGGGTTGTGCATCTTTATATTAAATCTTCTCTCTGTCTCTCCCCGTTATTTAATAGATAAAATAGATGAAGTGTGGAGAAAAGTAATATTATCCCCATCTCCTGATTGGGAACTGTTATACATAGGAGGATTGAGTAACTTGGGTTCTGGAAAGCTGGGCTAGGACCAGGAACTGACCCTACTGGACTACTTGTCCGATCATCTCAACGAGGAGCCTGCCCTTCCTCTCATTTAGTAACACCAAAGTGGAGTGCAATTTGAAGATGAGACAATGGAACATTTCCTTTGAAAAAATTCCTTTGAAAAATTTAATTTCCTTTAAAATTCATTTCTGGTCCTTGATTACTGGTCTCAAATCACATATCTGCATATTCCCATTGTGACAGTTTCTCTGAAACAATACTTAGGCAAGCCCCACATTGCCCAGTCAGAGTAGGAGCATTGGAGACTCGGGATGCCACTTAAAAACTCTTTTCAACAGCTTGTTGCACACGTATGGCCTTTCCCTGACAACCAGGGTCAGAAAGCATGTAATTCAGCCAGCATTTGAGCAAGATGGTGCCTTAGTGTGGCTTCTGTGCAGCCAACACACGCTTCTAAAACCGGTGCGGTAACCACAGATGAGCAGATCCCAAATGTTTTGATAGACAGAGCACCATAAAACATCAAGTTAGAATCTCGGCAGCCCACAGACAGCCAAGACTTCAGTGGCTGCCTCAACCTGTATCTAAGCAGCAACCCACACGAGTCAAGTGGTGGGAGGGAGTTCCTCATCCCCTTCCTCCAGAGCTTCCGTCGGTGTTGCTCCAGTTGCTGTCACGGGCACTGGAGTGATGCTGTGTGATTCTAATGAGCTGTCACCCTCCCAAACACGTGGGCGGATTTCACATTGCTTACGTGTGGTGAAAGCCTCTCCACTGAGAAGAATTGCCAGGAATTCCTTGGCCTGCTGTGAGCAGCACTGCCAGAGCCTCGAGGTGAAGAGCTGCCACCTTCAGTGAAGCTCAGATAAGAACAAAGAGTGTCTCTGCTGGGTGCAAATTCAAGAACGGGGGGCCTGCTGCAGTCACATCCTGGCGTGGGCTCCCAAAAGCCCTGTGTTAATAAGGGCTTGGAGATGATGTGTGTGAATACAAAGAATTTGCTAGTTGGCCATGCACGTTTTAAGATTTTAAGATCATAATTTGCACTGTGAATCCCAGCCAGAAGTCAGGGGGTAGACAACACAGAGAAATGGGAACAACACGGAGAATTGGTGGAACAAGTGGTCCAGCAATTTTTTAAGGAAAGCAGTGAAATTCCCAATAAGTCCTCTCATATTTTCCAGATTGCTTGGTGTGGATTCAAGAGAGCATTAATCTCCTGTCTGTGGTAAAAGTCTAGTCGAGGTTGCGAGCTAACAGGAGTTAAGTCCTTGAGGTATGGCAGCGTAGCATATCATTCTCACAGTTCCCACACTGGAGATCCATGATACCACCATGTGGATATCAAAAAGAAGGCAAGGTTTCTCTCTCCTCTGGCCCACATTAGTCTCCAAAAAAAAGGAACAGGCAGCACCACTGCAAAAGACATCTGCAATCCTTGTGCTGGGACTGGGCTTCTCCGTGTGATAATTTATGTCCTTTTCTTTACCTGCCTGATGTTTGCCTTGCCAGTCCCTGTCTGTACACATCTGGAGTATTTAACCATGTGCCACTGGGATTTTCCACCTCTTCTGCAGTGGCATTCCTTCCACTATACTTTCCCCACCCTGTATCCAAGCTCTGATGATTTTGCTTTCATTTTCACATCTACTGGCTCGGGGAACATTGCCAAAAATGTGACTGTAAACATGCTGTGATTCCAGAGGCAGCAAGATGGTGACTCCATGGAGGTGGAGAGCCAAACACAGGACCTGAGTGTATGGTGGTTTTAAACCCTGTTCTTCCCTACAATGGAGATCTTTCCAAGCCAGTCCTGCTGGAGATCCAAGTCATCAGACCATTATCCCCTTCCCAGTCTGAAAGGGGCCATGTGTGTAGCCCCACCACTGCTCTTTGATGAGCCCTGGTTCTCCCTTCCCACTCAGCAGCATTCTTTCATGGTAAGATTTGTTTCTGTATCAGACTATAGCCTGCTGCCTTCCTTTTTTCTTTGTTTTTTCCAGGCTATGTATGTGTTTATTTCCTTTGATGTTCCTAGTAAATAGGTCATTCCTTCCACCCTCTTGTCTGTACCAGTTAATCTATACCGTTACCTGTTTGCCTGCACTCTTTTCAGAAGGCCTTGCCCCGAGTGGTATTCCTATTAGCACTTCAAAAGAGAATTGATCTGGGTGTCTTTAATGAATTATCAGCCGTAGCTTTCCATCAGCATTAGCATTCAAGGAGCTCTTCTGGATTACTCCTCTCCACAGCCTCTGGGGTTACTGCTTTGACCTCTCCTAAGTGAGCAATGTTACCCTGTGGATGTTTCTGCACTTAGATTTGTTAAATTTCTTGCTATTCCCACTATGTCCCACTCTTCATTTATTGAAATCCCTTTAGGATGGTGCTTTTAATAAATGATTTGCAATTCGCACTCCAGCTGAGTGTTATCTTTGAATTTGATTGATGTATTTTTCTTCTCCTTCCTCAATGCTACTGCAGATGAATATAATGTCCAACTCAGCAGGAGTCCCTGAGGAGCCCAACATGGCAATATTTATAAGTATACTCCACTTTCTATTGTAGGGGCGGATTTTAATCTCTTTCATTGTTATTCTCTGTATCCACCCTACCTCTTTCTTGTAATGCTTTGGGCGCAGTCCAGCCAGTGTTAAAGTCAACTGTGTCTGCATGGAATCCTTTAGGGATGGATCAGGTTCTATAGGAATATTAAGTCTGAAGAAACTGAGTAAAATTACTTACTGAAATCAAGGATCTTTCTGCAGAAGAGTTCTCTGTGCAACCAGTTGTCTTGTCTGCCAGTGAAACCCTTGAGGGTAAATTTACCGAGTGACTCAAGGGACCATATCCCTTCTTCCTCCCACCAGCATGTCCCACTACGCTGTATACTCATCCCACATGATGAATAAGCAGCTGCTTATCCTTCACTCTCCCCACCCAACACTTCCCACTCCACGTGGTTTTCCTCCCCCGATCAACACTCTGAGTATAATCTGTCTGTAGAGTCTATCACTTGGGTGCACCAGCTCCTCTTAACATGACCTCTGTGTGTGACACACTTCTGTTTTGTTCCTCCTGCAGAACAGCTAATAGCACTTTCTGATTATTAGAGACCAAGTTTCACCTGGAAAGGATGTCAAGTTAATTGATCTGTAATTCCCCTTTTGGAAAAGAAGCGTGATGTTTTCCCTCTGCCAGTCACCAGGGCTTCCTCAGTTCTCCAGAAGCACTTGAATATAATGGATAATGGGCCTAAGAGTTTTTCAGCTAATTCCTTTAATACCCTTGGGTATGTACCATCTGGCCCTCTGTGCCGATTTGAATGCATTGTGCTCTTTATATTTCTTTGCTGTTTCTCTAATGATTTTGCTAACTCCCGGCTCTCAGTTTCTTGGCTGTCCTTTGATTGCTCATTGTATACCATGTTTTTAAAGGAACTTTAGAAAACTAGAATAGGTGGCCTTTTTTCAGCTCACTGTATCCATGGCAGAAATTAACTTGCTTTTTAAATTAACCTTTCATCAAGAAGCATTGTGTCTCAGAAGTTTGAGCTGAGATTATTATCTTTTATCCTATCCAGGCAAGACTGCATCTACAGGACATTTTCTGCTATTTCAAAGAGAAAGGCATTCAGGAGAAATTTCTGTAAGACCCTATATTCAGGTCTTGTCTTCTCAAAACTGGTAGGGAATTCTTCCTTCTTTCTATTATTTCCTATTTTCTCTCTTTTCAAGTGCATTAATGTGACCCTGGTTACATCCTTCAGTTACTTGTAGACTCAAGCCTGCTATTTTCTTATCTCATTGCCATCCTTTATCTAAGTATCACGTCATTAATCAAACCCACACCAAATGATCTGATCATGTCTCTACTCTCCTTTGAGGCCCCTGATTTTACAGGGTATGGTGTTGAGATTCCAACAAGTTAACAGCAACCTTCCAGCTGTATCTAAAGCAGGTAGATTAGGGTGATGCCCACTGAGGATGGCAGGGAATTTTGCAATGCCAGCTGGCTGCCAGAAGTTACACATAGATTCTCCTCCTACATCACTTCCCAGCTTTCCTTAACATGGCTGCTTCTGAGTGTCCTTCGGGAATATTTTTCCCTGAGTGATGGTAGCCTGTGTTATTCCACTTTCATGATTTCATTTTCTGGCCACATTGCTAATCTCTATAGGTGCCAAAGGCTAAATTCTCTGTTCAACAACACTCAAATCTCCTTCCATTTTAGTATCAACACCATCTTGCTGTACTGTGCATTTTCTCTGCTTACTTGCACGTGACTTGCTTTCATTTTTCTCCAGATTTCTCTTTCTATTTTCCAATATTCTTCCCACAATATTTTCCATTTAAAATGGCTTCTATAGAATTTCCTTTTCCTTTTTTTAAAACAAACGAAAAAGCTTTTTTCTCCTTTCTACATAGGCATATTAGACACGACAGGACCTGTCTACCTCTAATACATAGTGTCCTTGAAATAGGTACAGGCAACGATGGGTCTACTCACATGCTGAAAGATGGAGTAACAGGTAAGTAAAATTCGTTAGATGAAGCAGCACAAGTAGGCAGCACAACAACCAGGGCATGGTCACAGGATGGTTTTGATTTGAATGTGAATCATTCCCTGTACAATCCACGGAGGCTGGAAGGGACAGTCTCCTCCTGTCTTGCATTTAGGTGGCATCAGATGAGGGTAGTTGTGGTTGCCTTCCCTCCACCCTGACTTTGGAAAGTTGTCATGACATGGACCCCAGCACTCCATTCCTTTGGCACATCCAGTGAGGTGGTGTCTGGATACAGACTAGTCCATGCCTGTCAAAATGCTGGATGGGATGCAGAGCAGGATAGGACACTCGATAACTTCCCTTCAGGCTACAGAGAAAAAATGACCCCCTTTTTCTTTGCAGAGACAATAAACAAAAGGCTGCATTAAAACCTTTGTTTGCAGGAGATCATGAAGATTTCAGCGATACCATACTCCCCTGCAGGAGGACGGATTAAGAGGGTTACGGAACAGATTTATAAGCCCTGGAGAGAGTAAGTATCCAACGGAAATCTTTGGCAATCCCCTTCCCTTCCTCTTCTGCGTCTCACCCTGGCTTCTGGTAACACTTAGAACAAAACCACCAGCTCTTGCTTATTTTAATGTGTTCTCTATTTTACACTGAACTCAAATGAAACATCAAAGGTCTGGCTCAAGCACTTGCAAGTAAAAATAGCTCTAAGGCCAATATATTTAAGGCCCTTGAATGATATCTCTGAAATAAGTCATCCTAAGCCCATGAGAGGGGAATGGTGTTGTTTGTTGAAGGAATGTTCGTGGTGCTGATAGTGGGCAGTGCTGACATGTAAAGAGCAATGAGTGATACTGCAAAACAAAAGAAAGGTGAGAAAAGGGACATGAAGACTGCATTACACTGTATTGTGGAAGAAGAGCAAAATATATTTAAGATAAAAGCCAGTTTCAAGCTGCCTTTATTTTCTTTCCAATCTGATCCATCTTCTCCCTTCTGAGAAATTTAGATTTGAACATGTCTTTCTTGGTACATGAGAGAATGGTAAATCATGGTACATCCTTGGTACGTGAGGGTATGACCCTCTCTCTCCCATGAAGTACTGCAATTTGTTTATAATCATCCAGGACTCATTTATTCCCTGTGACGTGCCCATTTTTGAAGTGAGATAAATCAAGGCTATGAAGGCATCAGGCACATCCCATGTAGCCCTTTCGAATCAGCCTTTTGTCTGCTTTGCTCTGTGTTTGAATAAAACATTATGTTTTTATTCTCTGTCACGACCAACCTCTGTCTTAAATTCCTTTGCTTCACAGGTAAACAATATTTTCTCTTTCCATCTTCTAGTAACGAGGTGAATGCAGCTTTGCAGTTATTAATCCACACCGCCTTCACTCTCTCACTGAAACTTGGGCAAGGACAGCTTGAGCCACTGTGATACCAATACCAAGTGGGATTTTCTGCAATAGATCAGTGTAATTCCTGTCTTCCTTTGACCTGATGTTTCTCACCACCATTTTCCAGCAAATGGTTCCCAAACGCAGCATTTGTGATTGGTCTTTCTCAGATATGATGGAGGTATATCATCTCAGGATGTAAACACAGGGTATTCCACAGATTCCTGCCTGTCCTGGCCAGTCCTGGCCTGTCCTGGCAGACAATTTATGAAATCTCTTGAGTCATGAAGGAGGCTTTATATACTAGGAAGGTACTTGAAAGAAGTTGCAAAGTATACTTGATTTTAAGCACTCACATCTTTCAAAGGCTGATGTATAGACAAACCCACTGAAGTGAATCCTTATGGCTCACCAGTGAGGGACACGAATGTGGTCACATGGAGCAGATGCAGGTTTCAAACCACTGTTTGTGAGCAGTGCAGGTAAGAGTCCCGTTAGCTGAACCAGAGAAAAGGACACTAATGGGTCAAAACCGGCCAGATACACAAGGGGCAAGTGCTGGAGGGTGTGAAAAAGCCCCAGTCATATGGCCCTCGAGGCTACTCTGTTAACATGAGGGCTTGCTGCTGTTATTTAAGCAGGATGAACAAGATAAAAAGGACTTGTTGGTGTTGGATGCTGAGGCAGTGTTTAAGACATCCCTGACTCACAGCTCACAAGCTGAGACTCGTTCTGCAAGTTCAGTCCCTGTTCAGATAGGATCAGGGAATGTCTCTGGGCTGGATTGCGAAGGAAGCAGTCTTGCCAAATATGTTCTGCCCACAGCACCGTCCAGACCCGTCAGATGATATTTCTTCTAATTTTACTAATGTATGCTTGGCCCCAATTCCACGCTACCTGAGGCTACAGCCGTAATAAAAACACAGCACACATGCTGTGGGTGGGTGCATGCAGCTGGTGGGAGTTGAGGCACGTGAAAATGAAAAACACAACCCTTTCTTAATTGCAGCAGAGGAATCAAGAAAAAACATTCTGCTGAATCCTTTCCTTGTCCCTCTCTCTTGGTGGCACAGCCTCACCCATAGCCCTGTGTGTCACCGGAGAAGACGACAGCAGGTTTCCTCTGTACAGAGGTTGTTCCATACCTGAGCAATGCTGAGATTTTCAGGCAGAAGTGGGCTTGGTATTGCCACACACAGCTTGTGTTCGGGTGTGGCTGCTACACCAGGATCATCCCACGTACCCACCTTGTGGGTTATGCTGGTGGATGGGGTGTTGGTGATCTAACCCCTACCTGAGGATGAAACCATCAGGCTACCCTCTTGCCACGGTCATGCAGGTCATACACTCCTGGAAAGGAGTGAAAGAAACCTGGGCACACTTTTTTCTCCTACCCACGAACTGCTTCCATGAACCCTTCTGGTGGAGATGGGTTGGGCTGCAGCTCTGGGCTGGGTGAAAATCTCACTAAGCATTCCATGAGTTTAGAAAATTTGACTTCTTTGAGCCACAAGCCCTCACAAATATGGCGACTTATAACAACATCACTGCTGTGTTTGTAGAGAAGAAATTAAAACAGAGGACCCTGTGAAGGCAAGGGACTGTTGGGGAAGAGAAGGGGCAGAGAGGAACTCCTTGGTGCAGCCCTTGTTTCCGCTCTCAGGATGTAAACACAGGCACCGGAGGGATATTCCCTCAGAGGAGCAGAACATGTTGAGGTCCTGATACCATCCTCACCACTGAATCCAGCCAGCCATCGCAGCTCTTGACCTCCCTGCCACATCATCCCACTAACATGTTTCCCTGATATCACTTGTTAGGGGCCACCTTGTTCTCTGACAGCTATTCCTACTGGAATCTCTTGAAGAAAGAACCAGCATGCGTTAGAGAAACCCGTGGGTAGTACTGAGAAGGCAGTTCATGTGCTGGGAAATTTGGGATTTTTATGGACTTGCAGAAGTTTCAAGCTTCTGACATTAGTCTGAATCCTTTTTTTTCTGAGCTGATAGTGATCATTGCACATATCAGGAGTACTTTCAGTCTGAAAATTTGTATTCACCACACATAGCACAGTCTATTTGTGCTGATTTTCAGCAACAGCATTTCATTTACTGGCAGCATTTTTTGTTGGTTGATATTTAGCAGTTCCACTTGCTGATGCCCAACCATGCAGGCTGATATGTGAGTAAAGATGATGCAAGAAATAGAAAATGGTTGCTTCCTTCTTCCAGATCTTCTGATTCATTTCACACACTTGGTGTATTAATGATTGGTTTTTTCACTGGTCTGTGCTGTCTCAGATGCCTTAAAAACACTTGCCCAAGCAATGTACTGTCACATCAGAAGGAGTTTCTTTTCCTTGCTCTCTCCAGGGGAACCTCCACCCCTGTCTAGGCAAAACACATGAGATACTAAGGCTTAAAATTTATGGAGCCTGCTTTAAAAGCCAGGATGTCTCCTGGTCTCAAGGGAAGGGAAATAACCCTTGGCTTATTTTGCAGTCACTCCTTTTCAGAGAAGGAAGTGCTAATAAGTGCTCACTTGAGGCACAACAGCTTAGTGCAACTGAAGGCCAAAAAGCAGACACATAATTGCTGTGACTGGGAATAGAGGAGCCAAGAAGAACGCGTGAGAAGTTATCCCTTGTGAGTGGTGCTCTGTGAGCCATGCACATCATCAGTCACAGTACTGTCTGAGATGGGAGCTACCCAACATCCAGGACTGCCCCAGGGATCCTGCTTCCCCTCCCAAAGCAGCTCACTTGGAGCTGGGGATGGGTCCATGGTTGCAGCATGGGAGAGAGAAAGGCGAGACAGCACTGGGAAAAGGAAATGCCTGAAAAACTTCATAGGCATTGGTAGGAATTCCACATGGAGACAGTCCATTGCACACTCTGCAGATACATGAGCTCCTGAGCAGTTTGAGAACAGCTCTGAAAACCCATCATGCTCACCTAGGGGAAATCTCAGGTGGGATTTCAAAGCACAGCACCCTCAGGCTCTCGGGAGCCCTCCTGGAAGAATATCACCATGCACAGAAATGACACGAACACAACACATGATGCAGCTGAAAACCAGAAGGGGCCGTTAGTTTGTCTTACCTGGCTTGGCAATCATAGACCATCAGATTCCACATGAGTGCTGCATCCAGAGACTTGGTCACACAAAATATCTTGATCCTCTCAAGACTGTAATGTCTCAGGCAGAATCTAGGAATGGAATGGACTGATCCTCAGCAGTGGCAGAAAAGGGCTTGGGTAAGCTGTGCCTCGGTGACACCGCCAGGCAACCTGCAACTCACTGCCATAGAGGAAGGCAAAATGAATCAAGATTCTTATTCTCTGATCTGAGGAAAAAACAGTTTTGAACCTCAAACAGAGTATTCACTTTGATCCTCAGCAAGTTAGAGTCAAGAGTCAAAAGGGGATGTGGAAACACTGCCATGTACAACTGTTGCACCACTTTTCTTGTTGCACTTCCACTTATTGCTCAAGAACAGTCCACGACTGTTTTGGCCAGGACTTGCCAGTGTTTGTGACTAAAAGTTCAGCATGATAGTGGCTAACACCCTTATTAGTAACTTCTAATAAGTCCCAGACTATGTGTAAAATGAACATAAGTAATTTCTTAAAGACTTGATGCACAAAGGCTTCTGCATGCCATTTGAATACTATAAAGAGTTTATAAGAAAATCAGTTATGAGGCAGTAAATCTAGGAGTCCCAGGCAATAAATTCTTTTGTGTTCCTCATTTCTATGGCCCTTTCTTGCTGTTACAAGGTGTCAGAAGGGCATTGGCTGTCACGGATGCATGCAAACACACATTCCCACCAGATCTTTCAGAGGTGATGCTCCTCTCTAATGTGCTCTTTTTGGAACAGGGAGGGAATGGCGGCACCTCAGCCTCTCCCCAGAACGAAGTTCACTAATCAAGAGAGGGGATTATTCTGCTGCATTTAGCATTGGTGCAGCCTCACTTTGAGAACCATGTGCTGTTCTGGGCTCCAAAATTTAAGAAAGTTGTTAAGGTACTTGAATGCATCCTGAGGAAGGCAACAAAGCTGGTCAAAGGGCTGGAAGGAATGTCCTGTGAGGAACAGCTGGGGATTCTCAGTTTGGAGAAAAGGAGGCTGAGGAGTGAACTGGTTGCTCTATGCAGCTCCCTGAGGAGGGGAAGTGGAGAGAGAGGTGCTGATCCCTTCTCCCTGGGATCCAGTGATAGGGCACGTGGGAATGGTTCAAAGCTGCTCCAGAAGAATTTCATACTTGACATTACGAAATATTTCTTTACTAGATGGGTGGTCAAACACTGGGACAGAATTCCTTGAGAGGCAGTTGATGCCCCCAGGCTGTCAGTGTTTAAAGAGACATTTGGACAATGCCCTTAACAACATGCTGTAACTTCTGGTCAGCCCTGCAGTGGTCAGGCACTTGGATTGGATGATCACCATGGGTCCATTTCAACTGAAATAGTTCTATTCTATTCTATTCTATTCTAGTCTATTCTATTCCATGTGGCTTAGCATGTAGCTGCTGTCAAAGGCCCCTGCTTGTCTTCCACACAGGCCACAAACTTTGGCTTTACCGGGTTGTTCAAACAGAGTCCAAAAGAAAGAACTGCGTGGTGAGTGTGCTTTGGTGACTCCATCCTGCCAGCTCAGCTGCCTACGCTTGTGCTCTGTCTGGGGAAAATGACACCTGGGCATTTCCAGTAAGCCCAGCATCCTTTCACTGGCTGCTGCTGGGAACTCCCCACTGAATCACCCAACCCTCTGCAGACATACACGCATTTCCTTCTGTTTCCTTCTGGAGAAACCAATCTGTGTGCACCCTCTGAGAGCATGTGAGGTCTGACAGCAAGGCCAATCAGCCAGGTATCAGACAGGCAGAAGTGTGTTTTCAGGAATGCTTCAATTTTCAGGTCTGTCACTTTTTACTGTCATATTGGGAACTGGAAGTATGCTGAACCTTCAGAGGGAAGTGGTAAATGAGCAAAAAATATATCCTTAGAATGCAGGAGCCGTGAGCTTGTATTACTGTCATATGCCGAAGACTGAGCCATGTGTGTGATAACCACCCTGAGGAAAATTGCAGCTGGCCTTCCTCTCCATAATGTCCAGGAAGAGGGAGAGCAGGAGCTGGATTCAGAGGGCAGAGTACTCCCCACACCATGCAAGTTTGCCCTCTTGTATGTGCTTATTTCACTGAAGAATATTGCCAGTAGCTGGATTGAAGCACATCATGCAGAAAAACATCCTTCCTTGCTACAACAAAGTGGGAAGGTGAGGTGTCAGTGGACTCCTTACGGCAATGTTTGGTTTGCCAGGCTTCTTGTTGTTTCCTCATGTTGCACCCTCTAGCAAGACTCAAAAATGCCTCCAGTTCCCCTTGTTCAGTTCTCTTTCCAGGTGGAATCACCCACCTGCTGGGATTGTCACTCCTCAACCTGGTGTCTGACAAGCAGAGAGCATCCTGGCCTCTAAAGCTCATTTTCCAGCTGCAGCCTGACTTCACTGATCCTCCTTTACACCCTCTGGTGTCTTCATGTCCCCTCGCTGCCCTAGCACAAGCCACTCTGGTAACAGATGTGAGATTGCTTTCCTGATTGAATGTCATTCCACCTTCCACCCCTCTGTGAAAGACCCAGACATTTCTTGTCACTTCTCTGCACAGAAAGCATCTCTAGACATTGTTGGCACCACTTCCCCAAGCAGTCTTCTGTCCTGTGGGCAGACCCGGGGTTTGTTTGGGATGGAGAGCTTGCAGCCACGCCAGGCTTCCCAGGTAGCATGTGCCAGAGCATATGCAGTTTAAGCGAACAGAAATATAAAGAAGATGCTGACTATCCCTCCCCCTTGCCAGCCAAGTTCTGCACATGTTCCCCAATAAAATTCCCAGATGGGGTCAAGGCGTTTAACTCATTATCATCACAGAGTTCCCCCACCAGACTGAAGGGTTTCCAGACAGATGACAAACACTCCATCTAAGCAATGCGGATCACCGAAATTCACCACTGCAGCACAGCTGCTTTGGACTGGAACACAGCAGGTCCCTCAAGCCAGGAGTGTTACACAGCCATTGCCTAGAAAGGAGGAAATCAACAAAACTTCTCGAGTTTAAATTGCAGCAGAAAATTAAGTAAATTTAAAGTGGGCTTGGCCAATGACATTCAGGCTCCAACAGCTGGGAACGGAAGGTCCTGGTGGTTCCAGTGGCCACAAGCCACCAGGAAATTAAAAGTAGCTTTCTGTTGGGAAGGTTGGAGGCCAGCAACACCATGGCCCCTACCAGCACTGAATTAGTCCTAGGTTGACCCCACCTGACAGCACTTCCTGCAACATCTGGATATTCTTTGGAAGTCTCTGCCAAGTTGCAGCTAGTTCCAAGCCTGATGAGTTCATGAGACCTGAAAACACACATCTGCCTGGGAGCTGGCAGCATCAAAGGGAAGAACTGTACTGAGAGTTTGGTTATCCCTTCGCCAGCAATCAGGTGGGCACAGATCAGGCACAGGCTGCTGGGGATGGTCTGGACTTCTCTGGCAACAGCAGCCCCACTGCTGGCCATGGCAGGGTGGCTTGGAGGTGGCCAGGTCCTGTCCCCATCCCTGACAGCTCTGCCCAGGGGGTGACACACGCAGAGCAGCCTGCATCCAATCAATCTATTCTATTCTACACTCTCAGGGAGGGATTTGCCCTCCCTTACGCAAGCTGACTGTGCAGGATGGTGAGTCATGCACCTGGGGGGCAGCTGAGTGAACAGGGCTCCCCTGGACAGATGTGCCTGTCCAACACATTCCCTACAGTGCCTTGGGCCAAGCTTGCCCACAGGCACCAACTCCAGAAGAATTTTCCCTGTCTCTTGTGCAAACTCCCACCCATGCAGAGTGCTTATCTATGGAGTCAGTTAAAATTTTGGTGCCCTCTGCAAACCGCAGGGCATCTGCATCATAACAAAACATCAGATCTGGTTTGAAAAGGTATCATCCTGTGTCAGAGAGGCCCTACAGGACACAGGGATGATAAGGACACGAACAAATGCCTGACTGCTATGGGTCACGATGGCTGGCAGAGCCGATTGGGGCGTCCATGCTGGTGGTGGCACAGTGGGTGACAGACATTGCAGGTTTCCCCAGTGGCACAGCTGCCTGAGCTGAGCTGGATTTTTGAATAAGAAAGCAAAGCCCTGGTTTAGTGTTTTTGTGCATGTGGAGGGTGTGCCGTGGAGCCAGAGTGTCTGGGACAGCCGTGGCCAGAGGAAGCCGCTGCGGCTGCTCACGGAGGAGGAAGTCGGCAAGTGCTGGGTTTTGCTGGAGAGCAGGGGAGGTGGCGGGGGGAGTTGGAGAAGGGAGTCCAGCCTAAGAAAAGAGCAAGGAAGGAAGAGGCTTGGAAAGTGCACTGCTGGTGCAGACGCAGAGGAGAGGGCCGGGAAAGGAGCTCGTCCCTGCAGATGGCTTTGTGAGATGTGGGAGAAAGGGCTGAGGTTTTAAGATGGAGTGACTGGAAGGAGCAGGAATACAAAGCTGGGTGAGGTAGAGAATTGCTTCCAAGTGGAAAACAGTCCAGGAAATGGTGGCTGGAACTGGAGGGTAGAACCCAAGCATACTAAGAGATACGGAAAATGTCATTAGTCACCAAAAGTCATCATTCAGAACTGCAGAAATTGTGTGTGAAATGAGAGGCATCCTGGAGCAACCAAGATGAATAAAACCCAAAACTTTGTCCTCAGATATCTGTAGCAAACATGCAATCAGTCTTACCTGTAGACTCACGGCTTCGTTTCACCATCATTTTTGTTTTGCTCGGTTAAAACCCTTAAGCTTTACCTGGCACCACTTAAATCTGGTGAAAAGGAGCAGAAAAGCAGGCAATGGGCATGTGTGTTTTGCTGGAAAATCCCCAAGTGCCTGTACACAAGCAGAGAGCAGACCAAAGTCGTGCAGTCAGAGGCAGGATGGAAATATCCAGCAGTATGTGAGGCACATACCAGCATGTGCTGCAGGCATCTCTTCCACTGCATGGAGAAGCCAACCCAGCAAGTATTGGTGTACAGAGGCCTAAGGGCAATGGCAACCAGCCATGGAGCAGTGCCAGGGCAGGATTTCTAGGGAGCTGGGGCAGGAGAAGAGATTTGCTGTTACAGCCACAAGACAGACCCCCTAAAGGAGTCAAGTAATGGCTCTCTGGGTATGAGTTTTACCAACCAGTTCTGCTAAACCAGATCCAAGCGTGTATGTCCAGAGCAGGGTGACAAAGGTGGGGAAGGATCTGGAGTGCAAGGCCTATGAGGAACAGCTGTGGAAGCTAGGGGTGTTTAGCCTGGAGCAAAGGAGGCTCAGGGGGCACCTTATCCCTCTCTAAAACTCCCTGAGAAGAGGTTGTAGCAAGGTGGGAGTCACCTC
This sequence comes from Struthidea cinerea, assembly GCA_013397865.1. Lineage (NCBI taxonomy): Eukaryota > Metazoa > Chordata > Aves > Passeriformes > Corcoracidae > Struthidea > Struthidea cinerea. Next base: position 407,479 of record VZTI01001911.1, on the reverse strand, counting down.
TTCTCCAGGGTAAAAAGTGATGGGCAAGAGGAAACAGCCTTGAGTTGTGCATGGATTGGATGTGAGGAAAAATTTCTGTACTGAAAGGTTGGTCAGGCACAGGAAGAGGCTGTCCAGGGAAATGGTTGAGTTGCCGTCCCTGGAGGTATTTAAAAGATGTGTAGATGTGGCACTCGGTGACCTGGTTTACTGGCGGACTTGGCAGTGTCGGGCGATCATCTTAGAGGTCTTTTGCAACCTTAATGATCCTATGATTCTAAGTGCTTCCTGCCCAGCCCAGCCCAGCCCAGGATTAAAACTCTGTTTGTTGTTGTGTCCTAACACCTATATCCCTTTGAATGTGCCCTGGAGATGTCCTAATCAACTACTGATTGAGTAAACTCTTTACCCAAGGGCAGTGCAGGATTTAGCAACAGCCCGCAGTGCAGCTGGTAGCACCCAGCAGTGTTCTCCAGTGCATGGCAACCCCTTGGTTTATGCTGCTTGGTCCCTGGCACTCATTGCCATCAAAGGGTTTGCAGAAATCCAGGTGGGAGATGGCTGATGGCAAAGCTCAGCAGTGTCAGGATGATCTGCAGAAATGCTGCCTTGGGCTCAGGCTGGCTGGAGTTCAGAAGAGATGTGTGAGTGAAAGAGGCATGTCTTGCTGATGTGGCTCATAACTCCTGGGCTGTGGGCTGAGTTTCTCATGTTGGCACCTGATGTGTACCTAGCGAGGTTTAAAAACAAGTAACTCCAAGAACAAACAAAGAGGCAGAGCTGAGCTGCCCGGGGTTGCCTGTCTTGTGACTGGGGATTCCAGAGTCCAATAAAACACAAGATGCAGCTGTGGCAGGGCGGTTACAACATCTGTATACACCCTTTGTTCCTGCTCTGGTTGAGGTCCTTTTGCTGCTTTTCCCTGCAAGCTAATGAGGTTTCTCTCTGCTTAAAGCAGAGACAAGAATTTACAGAAATAATGGGAGTGCAGCATATCTGGGTGTCCTCCCCGTTTGCCAAGTGTTTGTTGCAAGCAGCCAAAATGATCAAAAGTTGACCTGGAGGGGAAAAGAATAATACAGACACATTTGCAAATCCTGACTAAAGAAACTGCATGAAGCAAAGCTACAAAATTGTACTGTCTTTTTAGTTGAGTTTTAGTAAGGAGTGGCATGTATTGTGGCTAGCACATACAGAATTTGGATATTTCTAAAATTATGTGGCACTCTGTTGTGTGTTATTATAGGTCTATTTGGGGTTTTTACCTGCAACAGCCCTAACAATTAAGTCTGTATAATTCCTGCTAAACCATCCTGCAAGGTCAGAATTGTGGTCTGTGCTTCAGCAAAGAGAAGAGCTGAGGTTCATGAAGAGCAACTCGCCAGGCTGGAAAGCATGTAGCACCTGCATTCTCCCATCACACATGGGAAAACAGACACTGGTTTTCCCCACCAACATTTTTCCTGGTCTGCAATGTCTGTACTGAGTACTGTCAGCCTGTGGAAGGAGGTTACAATGTCACAGGCACTGAAGTAATTTCTAATAGCAATGGAAAGTGTCCAAAAATGGCTTCCTGCAAACACGGTCTAAGTTCACCATTTCTGCTCATGAGCAACACCTTAGGCAGTTCTGGATGTCTTCATGATTTTTGAATGTGACTTGGAACACGTTAATGTTAATTACAAGTACCAAGAGCTTTGCATGTTCTGCTGATTTGGAAAAGCAAAGTATATCCTGTCTTGTTTCATGATTCAGCCCTGTAATTGGTAGTTTCAGTTCTGATGGCAAAAATCACCATGGTAGTAGAGATGCAGAAATAGTAAGCTGTTGTTCAGATTCCCAGCCTGATCTTTGCTCTCCAAGCTGTAAATCTGAAACTTGTACAAAATAAAATCTGTATCATCTTTCTTAGCAGACAGGGAATTTATAGCGCGCAATATACAATTACCCTACAACATATATTCCTTTCTTTAGCAAGTCTGTCACTACAACTTTCCATTAAATATGGAAAATTTAGTGTAAACATATTAAACATTTGTCATAGAAAAATATTGACAACTATATAGGCATATATGTATACGTACACATACATGTGTATATATATATATATATATACACACATACATACCTAAAAGCACATATACATTTTTTCATAGGTTGGTCATTTCTCACTGCAAGAGCCTTCTGGTAGTGCTGGATACAGGTGTTTACCTGCTAAATATATATATATACATGATATATATAGACCATTACCATCAGGTAATGGTTCTTATCAGCCCTGCCTGCCTGTGGCTGCATCCCCCCAAGTATCGCCGAGCTTTTACATCCTGCCTGAATAGCTGAAAATAAAGATCTTAATTAAGAAAAGTCAACCTGGCCTGCTTGGTCTTAGGCACTTTTCTTCCTGCTTTCAACCTGAAATCAGCTTTCTACAAGGCAGGGTGGAAAACCCATTGAAAAACTGGTAAAGGATGAGGAATGCACTCAACACAGAGACCCAAAGAGAAATAAAGGCGGGGCTTGTGTTTCATCTTCAGGCGTGAGGTAAGAGCATAGCCATGAAATACCACACATAGAGACATTATCAAAACCTGAACCTTGTTTTCTCTTACAACAGCCCTTGCTCAGGGAACCTGACAGAAAGGTCTAGGAATGAAAGTGATGCTGAGTATATCCAAAAAGGGCTTTTTATATCTATAGACTCAGGGCACACAACGGACAGTGAGCACCTACGTGCATTGGACAGCTGTAGATATAAAAATGTTGTCAGATTTTGCACGGGTGCAATAGAGAACCATAGCAGGGAGCAGGAAGTTGCCCAAAAAGCCTGTTTGGTTTCACTCAAAGAAGACTACGTGGACAATTGGTAAGTAGCACATTTCCCGGGAAATGGCGTATTCCTGCAGAGGTTTGGAGCCAGAAGGGACTGGGGCACAGGGTGATGTAACCCCACCAGCTCGGAGCAGGAAGCTGCACTGGTCCAGTGCATCCAATTTCTATGTCTGACCCCATTGCAGCACACTTGGTTTGATCTGCACCCATGCTTACCAGCTGTGTGTTACCAGTGAGAGTGTTTATTCACTGGAACAAACTGGGCAGGGAGTTGCTGGTATCTGCCTCTTTGGTCTGGCTGGAAGCTTTGCTGCAGCCTCAACACAAGGTTATAGGGCTCAGCTCGGGGCTTACTGGAAGAAACACTGTGACCTGCAGCATTCAGGGGGTTGGCCTAGGTGACCTGAGCATCCCCTTTGGCCTTGCGCTCTATGAATACTCCTGCAAGACCAACTGCCTTAATCCCTTAGCAGAGAGGTGGGGGGATACTGATCTTCTCTCGTAAGACTTTCCATCTCTATTATGGCACACAGTCTTAAGCAGCTCACGTTCACCCATATGGCCAAGCACATACTTTGCATTTGTCTTCTGCTCTGGTGTTAATGATCCTACCAGATGCATTCACAAACTCACCCAGCACGTGCAGTCCCTTTGGAACTGTGCGTCGGGTAAGAGATACCGGCTTCCAGGAGCTGAGCGTGGGGAGCTCATATTGACTCGTTCCAGCAATTTGTGGAGAACAAAATAAATAGGTGAATTCCCTTCTTTCTCGCAAAGTCTCCTGCCACTGACACAAGTGTTTCTTCAAACAAAAGATTTTCCCCCTCCTCAGATGTCCTCAGACACTGAATTTGTAGTATCTGATAACACACATTTCCATAGCAACAAATAGTGATGACCCAAACACAGGATTATGTGACTTCACTCAAGAGTTGAGCAGAATATTAACAAGGATACTGATAGCTAATACTTTCCATTCTGTGGCACCTCCCCACAGAGGATTTCAGGGAGCTTTACACACATCATCCCCAATTTGCAGATGGAGAAATGAAGAGAAGTAAGTGATCTATTCTAAGACCAAGAAAAGAGGCTGGGCTCTGAGTGCCCAGGAGGGAGGAGGGGAGGGAGGACAAGAGTCACAAAGACCAGGTCTTCTGGACTCCAAGCAGCAATGGAGCTGTCAAGATTCTTCTCTGCCCCATTCCTGAGAGCTGTTTGCTTTGGGATAACACTTCCACCTGGCTGCTTCCCATCCCCTCTGAGGGTTCTCTGCCGTAAAATGGCATCAGTAGGTCCAGCTGCCTTCTGTTATCATTCAGTGGGCTGGTGTTGCCCCTCTCTAACAATCCCCAAAAGCTTGGAGGTTTCCTTCACTCAAAGCAATTTACTCCAGGTGATGGGAAGGCAGAGGCAGTTTACAAACACAGGGTGCCTCAGACCTGAAATACATGAAATGCAGCTCCAGGAGCTTAAACTTCAGCAAAGGGACATTAAAGAAGCAACTGGATGAGCAAGCACCATGAAATGCTCTGGTGGAGTCAAGGGAGGAGGGAGAGATCCTACCGTCTGAACTTGCACAACATGTCGTGGAAAATAGCTTGTATCTCACTGACGGCGAGTTGAAAAGGCTGTTGCATCTTCAGAAACTCAGGGAGTCTTTTAATTTCAAAAGAAATTTAATGAAAATGATAAAAGGAAGCGCATCCCTATCTCTCCTCCCTCAGATAATTGGGTGTAAATACCAGCTTCTTTTCATGCATCAAACCTTTTATCTGTAATTAGAATTGGCTTCATCCAGATCCACCACTATCCCATGCTAAGAGAGTTCTGGTGGTGGAATAAAGTGCCATGTGATTATTTATTTACTATTACAATACATGTCAGAACAACTTTGAGAGATTTGTCTGGGTTTGGAAATAGAGCTCTGAAAGGCTGCTCCAGCTGCAGCCCAAGAAGAGATCCCTTGGCATGTCTCTGTGATACTGTGCTGCCATGGTTGTCTCTCAGTGTTCAGAGAACAGGGGGAATTCATTCACTGAAGCACTTGGGCATGAGTTTACCTCCAAGTATTGTAGAAAGTACCTATAGAAACCAGGGAAAGTTAACTACATGCTTGAACCAGGCTAGAAAAAATCCGAGGTTTTCTTTTGATTTGCTGTGAGTTTCAGAAAACCAATAAAACTTTAAAAAAACAGACCAAATAAAACATTTTTTTTGCAGTCCTAGTTATCTGTTTCACCTGGGACTACTTAAAGACTTCTTTTATTGGAAAATACAAGGATAAATAGGAGGGAAAGGGACCAGAGTTGAGGAGGGTTTTGGATGAGTGGGTAGGTTAGGGAAGCAGGGACTGGATGCTGCCTGCATGCCACAGCCCAGTGAGTAGGATGCCCACCTACTGCGTGGGAATCCCCTTTTGCTGCACTGGGAGAACCACATAAACCTTGGTTCTTCCTTCCATCCCTCTGGGTGAGTGCTCAGGCACGTGTTTTGTAGAGCACTGGTTGCATGACGCCTGTTTTTCACGGTCCCTCTCAGAAGGTTGTAGCTTGCAGGGAAATTGTCAGATATCCATGTGATGTGACCTCAACTCTGCAGCAAATAAATGGTTTCTTAATATTAGTAATGCTGAGCCAGATAAAATGGGAGAAGGACTTTTCAGGCCTGCAGATGTGTTGTATAATATGAGAGCACAGAAAAAGTGTCCTGTACTCATTCTGCATCTTCCCACCAGCGATAAGCCTCCCATCACCTTTCCTACCTCCCATTTGAGAAGAGTCTGTTTTTTTAAAAAAAGTACTTGTGACTCTCAGGGCCTTTTAGAGGGAACTAATAATACTCTGTGACAAAAGACCTGACTGGGTTTAGGGTAGAATTTCTGAGTGGCAGACCTTGCTGAGGATTTGAGGCAACCCTGTATCCAGTTGCTCTCCTGGTTCATGGAACGCTATGTATAACACAAAAAGGTGCAGAGTAAACCAGCCGAGTGTTAAAGCTTTAAGCGAGCTCATAAATTAACATCCACTATGAAAGAAAATACGTGTGTGTTACTGCACAGTTATTACACATCTCTGCTGGAGAACAGCTGCAAAATCCCTGAGCAGCTACTGGAGCCGAGGGCTACACTGCACAACTCAGAGAGATTTTAGCTGCGGCTCATGTACCCTCTAGGGAGACAGACTGGGCTTTGGAAAAAACATGAAACCAAACCAAACCCACAGAAAAGCAGTCTTACTCTGGGCTTTCTGCATGTGACATGAGCAGTCAGCCTGTCAAAGGAGAATTCCTTTAGGTTGTAACACCAAAACACATTTTCTTGTGGCTCGTTCTAAAGAAGAGACATTTTCTGTTTTTGAATAACATAGGGTGTTGATGATAGAATTTGCAGAACACTGAGATACTGATGGAAAGCAAACTTTTCTTTTGCCCCTGTGGCTGGAATAAATCCTTTTCCTGTCAGCTTCATGGTACCAATCACCTGACACACTCTTCCTGCTAGTGCTAATCTAAAAAAAATTAGGGGAAGGGAATTTTTTATTACTCAAAGAGCTACCTAAAATCTGCAGAGCAAAGCAGAGCATCTTCCAAATAAACTCAGGCCAGCCGTTAGAAGTGACTTGGAAGCCAAAGTGCATTAGGTTATGCCAAAAGCAAGCTGCAGTGCATCCTGCTGAAGTCCAGAGGGATCATCACACCCTGAGCTGATTGCAATGGCCTTGCAAACACCCACCACCACCAGCAGATGTGTTACAAGCAGAAAGCCTGTCTGGAAACTCAAGTGCATCTCCATGTCCTCTGATACATCCAGATAAGTGGACCAAAGAAGCCATCTGAATTCCTGGAGAGATGTCACCCACATCCCCATGAATTCCACTGGGGGCTCACAGCAGTCCCTGCACATTAGGACCCTGTTGGCAGACCTGTCACTCATTGTTTCCTTCAAGTAAAAAGCAGGATGTGACAGGCTGAATTTTGCCCTGAATTCTGTGGATAGAATGACTCAGACACTGGGATATTTCAGGGGCAAAGAGATCAGTGCTTGCTGGGCCGAGGAAGGTCTTTGCAGCAAGGAAGCCGATGCAATTAGCCCTTTCCTTTAGGGAGCTTATGGAGTCTGTGCTCAGCCAGAGACTTCTCCTCCTCACCACGTCACTGAAGACATTGCTTCAGTTAATTTGGTGAAGAAACACTGCAGGGGAAGTGACTTTGATGTTTCCTGCAGGAAAGTATATATAGACCTGCCAGTGCCTCGTGCTTTACACGCATGGCCCAGTCAGGGTGGATTTTACACTCAAACACGCAAGAGTTGTAGCACAATGGACCTGTGTGGGAGGGAGGGAGGGACCAGATGCTCAGATGCTTCCTTCTCCACCCTGCCCCAGTAGTAGCATGCACATATCTTGCTTCTCTTCTCTAAAGAGCATGGCCATTTCCAACTCCATGCGGCACTTCCCAAGGGCTCAGCTCCAGGCTGACTGCCATGCACCAGGCTTCATTTCCACCACTTACATTACATAGAATATTCCTTGTTACTAGTTGTTTTGGGAGTTTTGTGTGTGTGTTTTTTTGGTTTTTTTTTGATGAGATGGAAGAAAAAATAACTTTGGACCACTTAGACCTTCTGCAAAGAAAGTGCTTAATTTCTTTGCAAGTTGCCTAAGCCCGTAAGAAAAACTCCGAAGGAGGGGACTATGAAAAGAGTCTGAGAATGGAATGAAAAGAAGGTGTTTCCAAATGAAACAAAGAAAATTTAAAATCTTGTTTGACCTTTTCATCATCATCTTCAACCTCCCATATCCATCTTCTACACTGCATCCCTACACAGAATGTGTTTGCATTCAGCTGGGCCAAAACTCTTGGTAAATTCCACCTGTTTGCATGAATAGAACCCATTTCTTCAAAACTCCTTTTGTGAGTTTATTGAATGGACTGGTTTGCACAGAAACCCCATCCGGCTCTAACACTTTAGTCAGCAGGAAGCTATAGGTACCTTTTTTTTCCCTAAAGTGATTATTAAAGGCTTTTCCCACCAAATCCTCCTGGGAGTAGAAACTAAGGAAAGGCTCAAGCATGGGCTGAGCTGTAATATCACTATTTCTCAGTGGGGAGGCTTGTCCCCAAGGTAACTCGCACTGGAAAAGTTTGTTTGCCATAAAAGTAAACACTGCTATAGTAACCTGCCCTGTGCAGAACGGCCCATGCCAGCAAATCTAATAATTCCTGGTGTTCACAGACGTAACTGCAGGGCAGATGCACCCAAACTGCCTTTAAATGACTCACTTTTGAGCAGCACGTTGCTCAGTGCACGCTCTTGTTCAAGGCTCATCCCACTGTCTGCAGTTCTTGCCTGCACTCTGCCCCAAACAATCCCAGCTGCTTCTCTCCCAGCACCCCGTCTGGACGGTTTCTCTCTTTCTTGTGTTTCCCACTATTTCCTGACCTAGGAGGCAATGAATCCCAGTTTCATGCTTTCTGGAGCCTTCACCAAGGCTCTGTATTTTTCTTGCCTTGTGGTCAATGTCTGTCTCACCGACTGCTGTCTTCTACCTTATACCAGGGCTCTCCCTCTGACTTGGTTTGCCTCTTTGTCTCTTTCTGCCACTTTACTGCCTGTTCCATCTGCCTGAGCCAAGCACCCACCCTCTCCTCAGCCTCTAGAAAGGGCATTTTTGCCCAGTCAGGACAAATTTCCTCCAGCCCCCTTTGCCAAGGGCTCCCTGCCTCTCTGCCAGTGCCACAGCAGTGTTCTCCTCATGCAGTTCTTGGGAGTCCTTGCATCAGGGTGTTGGAGAGTTCAGACATCTTCGTGAAGTCACCACCAAATCACAACACAAGAAATTATTGAGGGCTATGTGGGCACACGTCCTGGCCCGGGAAGTAAGAGTGCCATATAATCCCAGAGCATAGCAATATTCCAGAAACATGTGCGTCTGCCATAATCTTATCTTTTTACAAGCACCACAACCAGTAGGTCAAAGCCAAGAGTGAGATTTCTGGGCAAGATGTGTCTGATGAGTGAATTGGTAGACCCTTTCTCATGTTTTGATGAATTTGTCCTCCACATCTTGCGTTCCAGAGTGAGCTCTCAACCCCCTGCACTCACACCAGTTGTCCACCATGTCCAGCTGAAAAGAGAAGCAACACACTAAGCAAGTTCAACCACTGGAAAATGTTGAGGCTGCCATAGGTCTGGAGGACATCAGCTTGCCCGGGCCTCTCCTTGGTGGGCTCATTCTGCTGTCCCAAGCACCAATGAGAGCACCGGGGTTGTCCTGTCCAGGCTGCTGTTCCTGTCCTCATGTTCTCCTGGTTTAGGAGGTCAGTGGCATTTCCTCTTCCACTCGTCTCTCCATCTGCCACAAATTCCCACAGCATCAGCTGAGAGGGACTGAGATCTTTTAGACTCTCTCCTTCTGATTCCAGAACCACCTTTGCTGTATTTTAGGCATCTCTAAGAAGCCTAAGATGAGCTCTGGGGAAAGCTGTCGGGTTTGTGAACATACTCAGTAGTAGACCCTTTACTTTTACTGACCATCTTACCCAGGCCAGGTCTACACAACTTTTAAGACATCCCTCCACACATTTCTACAAACACTGTCTTCAGCCATTCAAATTAGGAGCCATGGAGAGGCAACCAATTGCCTCCCTACCTCATGCACACAAAAAGTATCACTACGTTAGGACACCTCATAAATAAAACATGTGTCAGAAGTTTTCCTTGCATCGAGCACAGCAAACAAATGCATTCAGTCCTGTTTGAGTGAGGAGACATCTGTGCCAAGGCGTGCTGCAGGAAATCATGTTTATACCTGCACAGAAATTGCTCAAGATCATTATGTCCTTGCGAAACTATTGCTTCTGTCCCCTCCCTCTCTCCCCCAGCCCCACCACAGCCAGGGTCTGGGAGAGCCAAGGCTCTTCGGGCACGGGATTGAAACTACGCAAGTGCAGCCTGCCTGGACGCCACCGGTCTGTTTGCTCAGTGACTCAGAGCACTCTTCTCATTCCTCTTTCTTCCCAGTTACTCTTTGCCTCCTCTCATTTTTTCCCCATGCCCAGTTGCAGTGGGAGCCCCTTCTTCCTCAGAAAGCCTGGACAACACTCCAGGAGCAGAAAATGGCCTCTGGGAGAAGGCAGGGAGCTGCACTCCACTCCCACCTAGCAGCTGTGATCCTGCTGTGAGCAGCCATCATGAGGAGCGGATAGAAAGGGTTGAGGAAAACGCCAAGTTCAGCAGTTGACCATCTCATAAAGTATCAGCACAGAAATCCTGTCCAAACCATGTATGTTTTGGTGCACTAACCTACAGCAGCTTGAAGCAGGACCACAGCTGGCCCCAGTTCAAAAGCCCAGAATTTCAGTGACTGATAACAATGTCTGGGAAGAAGTGAAGATGGATGTGACAGAGAGAGAAATCTGACCTCTCTCTCTCATTTCATTTATTAGGAAAGACAGCAGCCTTAATTAGCTTTTTGGTTTGGGTTGGGGTTTTTTTTGTTTGTTTGTTTTTGTTTTGAGTTTTTTTTGTCCTGATCTGAATTTGGCCGTCCACTGTAGAGTATGAGTGAGACTGAGCATCTTCATTTTTCCTCTGTGTGATGCATTGCTGAACAACTGCTTTGCAACAAAACTTCTCAGAGCACAGACATTATAAGTCAGGACCTCTTTGTACCAAGAAGACACTTGTCCATGTGCACAGGGGAGCTGGAGTCAAGCCAGACCTTTGGAAGGTCTAGCAAATCAGGTGATGTGCCTCTGGGAAGAGGACACTTTGCTCAAGAGGGGCAGGTGATCAAATACTGAAAAGTCCATGAAAATGAAGAGGATGCTTTCATTGTTATTTGGAAGGGAGCAGTGATGATAATCACTTCCTCTGTTCTCTTCATGTCAGAGAGCAAACGTGCATCACCAATTTATCACTTGCACACAAACAGAGGCCAGCGTGAAGTGAGAGGACATCACCTTTCCCTGGACTGCCTGTGGGAACAGTGTGAGCTGTCACACACCTATTTAGGCTGAAACCACTTCATATTCCAGCTGCTGAACCCTTGCTGTGTTTAGTAGCCCCACTTGCAATACTTGGGTAATTAAGTTGATCCATAGAATGTAGGTAATGCAGCTGAGTAAATGAAAAATACAGCTTGCAGTCAGCCTGTGCTGAGCCTCTGAGGGAGGCTTCTGGAACAGAGCTGCTTGTCAGATGGGGAACAGGTAAACAGCCCATCACTGTACATGTCCCCTTTTACTGAACTCAGAACTGAATCAAAATCAATGCCTGATAAAGGGCCAGAGAGATCCTTCTGATCATTTACACAGGTCATGCAATTTCACTTCACAGCTCCTGAATCTGCCCTCATAATTTTTAACTGATCTAAAACAAGTCTTTCAAAAATTATATGATCATGATTTACCAAATTCAAGCTTTAGGGAGTCTGTTGCACCTGTTGGCAATGTCCTGCAATGAGAATTTGCCTTGTCTGATCTAGAGAAAAACTGTACCTACTTTAGCAGGATTTGTTTACAGGGAGCTGCTGACCATCAGGTATGTATTTTGCTCTCTAATTATTTAATATTTTAAAATTGGGCTAGGCAGAGAAATGTCAGTGGAAATAAGACTAATTTTTTCCATTAAAATCTGGAAGATTTATAAAATCAAGCAGAAAAGTTGTTGGAACATCCTATTCCACCTTTTGAGAATAAAGTAATTTTCAATTTCCACCATAGAACAGCTTCTCATTTTAATATCCTACTGTAACATGGATCATAATGTAACAATATTATAAAATATAGTGTGAAATGGAAACATTGAAAAACAGAAATTAATTAGATCAAAAGATTGAATTTAAATCAAAGAAGCTCATGATTGATTGTGTTCTTCTTCTCAAAGGTTTCCCTTACAGCAATTTTGAAGTTTCAGGTTCTCAATCCCGCTCTGAATAAACTCTGGAAATCTTCCTGAGGCAGAACATCAACATTCAGTAGGACCTTCCAAGATTTATGTTGCTGACCCAGCTGGCATTACCAGGGGACACAGCATAGCTGTATCAGATACAGAGATCCTGCCTTTAGTGTACACAGAGCTACATCTGGGGTCTCTGCCAATGCAGCCGTTCCAGCACAGACTCTGAAGGAGAAACTCAGCTTCCAGCACTGCTTATCCTGTCTGTTCCTGTTTAGCTTCGTATCTCCACACTGGCTCAAAAATGTGCGTTTATCTAAAATGAAGCTGGAGCTTGGGATTTCACTTGGCTCGTGAAATTTGGTCCTACCCACTTCTACTTTGTTTGATTTTTTATGCGCACATGTACATGCATACATATCCACCTGCATTCAGACATACACAGAAACATACAATGTTAAAGACAGAATACAGGCTTTTTTTAATGTTTTCCAGGTGGTTTTCAGGCCCAACAGCTGAGACTCTTTTTTTTCTTTCTTAAGTACTAAGAGGATAAATATTGCCATTTAAAAAATAAACTTCCTCAAAATTGTCCTTTCTGTTCTGAAAGACCGTCTTGTTCTTTAGGTGATTTATGATATCAATCTGTAACTCCACGTGTATTGTTCAGAGTGTTCAGCAAACAAGATGTGAGTGTTTGAAATACTTCAGGGCAGGAAGACGCACAAAACATTAAAACAGCCTCCCAGTTCTAGTACAGGCACTTGAAATCCAGTGTCTTCTTTCCCGCTAATACATCTCATGCTGTCGTTGCCTCTTCATTTCCACATAAACGAGCATTGACAGGCCAGCTAAGCCAGGCATTTGCTGTGCAGAGACCAAAACCAGATTTAGTTGAGTACATTCCCACTTTTTGAAGCGTTAGGCCATTGGCCAGCTGGGCCAAAATTGTCTGATTCTTTTTTTTGAGTGAATGCTTACTTGATGCCCAGGCAAAACTTCAGTGTAGGAACGTGGGCCAAGTAAAATGCAGGAGCATGATGAACGTTAGGAAATTGGTGTACCATGAGCACGGAAACCACCATTTGGTGGCAGGGTTGGGCCAGCCCTTTCCCGGGCCAGTTAAATCCCAGAGGTTCCCACCACGGACCTGCTGCCTGAGGAAACGAATTTCTGTTTCAAGGGGCTGGGACAGGAAAGTCTCCAGAGAGAAGAGCAAAGAAATTAGCCTTAAAAGACATGAGCCCTAAGAGTATTATGGGAATCCTGAAGGCCACAGCCTGAGGGTTTCTGGGCAAGAGGGGAGCCCAAACTCCTGCAAGACCAGCCATTTTGGGGAGAAAGCAAGACAGTGGGGAGGAGAGGGAAGAAAGAGAGGACTAAAAAGAAGATCTGGTAACTTGGTTAGAGGACCAAGAAATAATTTAGGCTGGGAGGCACCTCTGGAACCACTCAGTCCAACTTTGAGTTGGACCGAGATCAGCTTGCTCAGGGGCTTGTTCAGTTCAGCCTTCAACATCTCTGAGGATGGGAAATCCCACAGCCTTTCTGGGTGGCTTGTGCTATATTTGACCACTGTCATGGGAAAACATTTTTTGGCCTTACATCTAACTGGAATTTTCCGTGTTCCAACTTGTGACATTAGAGGGCACATCCCTGCTTGCACCTTTTGTTTACGAATTTGTGTAATCCCTGGCTCTGCTGTCACTCCTTGTCTCCACAGCCTTCTAAAGCAACAAACGCCCCAAGCTGAGTACCAGCTGTGCAAGAAAGGCTAATCCTGGTGGTCTAAGCCAAGAATGACCTTGGGGTGGTGGCGGGAAGATGGACAACAGATAGTTCCCTCTACATACACCTTCTTCCTCTGTTAAGACCCATTTTTCCATCATAACCTCTTTTCTAGATTGGGGCTCTGGGACCAACAGTTCCACGAGCACTTGATTTGCCTGAAGAATATTGCAAAGTTTATTAATTTCATCAGCGACTGATTTGCATAAATTTGTTCAGCCAGCACTACAATAGCTCTTTCTGGCCAAGTCTGAATGAGTTACGCATCTAATATTATATATCTCACAAACGTTATATGTGTATCACCTACGTGCACATGTACTCACGCATACATTCATCACCTCGATACATCCTTTCATGTCAGGTATGTGAATTATTTTGTTTATAAGAAACGAAGTTCCCTCCCTGTGCCAGGATTAAGAAGACCTGCGTGCCTTTCCTGCCTCTCCTCGGGATCCCATGTGATCCGGCCAAGTCATTTCATGTCTCTGTGCCTCTGCCTCCAGTCTGGAGAGCAGGGGCAGTGCCTGAGAAGAAACCGCGCGGTTCGCTCTCCTCGGAGCTGCATCCCAGAGATGCCGAGCGGGAAGAGCGGGGATGTGTCATTCTCTGCAGAACAATGGCAATTCTGACATTCCTAATGCCATGGCAATATGAATATTCAAAATAGCAGGGCCTTTGTTAGAGATCCTGATTAACTGGTGATTAATATCTCTGTCATTTCCTTAGAATAACGTGTGCTATGCTCTTATCTGGAGAAAAGGGAAAGAGAGAGGGGGGAGAGATAGTGCCTGAGGGTGCTGGTACATGGGCTTCAGTCGTGTCAGACAAAGCCTGGAGACTCGATTATGAAGAAACGCCAGTCCCCAAACTGGCCCTACTCCTGTGACATTTACGCTGCTCAGGTTCATGTACTTAACACTCAGCTCCAGGAACCCTTCCTGATTCCCAAGTGCTGCTGGTGTAAAGTGTCCAACCCACCAAACTCTGGGATGACAATTAGACACTGCAGCTATTTTCATCTTTCTCTTGTGGACATGCCGTGCCCCTCGGCTGATCCAGCTTGGCAAAACTTTCCTCTGAGCCACAAAGCACACAGAAGATCCACATTACACCTTGTCATAATATTGGTCTCTAATTAAGTTGTTTCAACAAGAAGGCATCTTTGAAGGACACACATATTTTAGTGGAAAATTAAATTATTAAGCGAAGTATTTGGGACGTTTCTCTTTCACTGGAACATCTGAAGATAACTTTACCATCAAAGCGACCATAGCATGCAATTGCACTCAAGCTGCTGGCCACAGTACATCTCCAGAACACCTTCTTACCCCATTATGTGGCTCAGACAGAAGAATTTTGCCCTCAAATTCTTGTTATGCACACATATAGTGCATATTTTCCTACTAGACAAAGCTTAACTGTGTACAATTCCTCTGCAATGAAGTGCTTCTCTAGGATTTAACTACAAAGGCCCATTTGGAAACCATAAATGCAGCATTGACCCCAAAGGACAAATCCTACACTTTCATCAAGGCAAAACATAGAAACTACATAACTATGTCAAAACGTGGGCCAGAGCACTAGCAACATCTCTTCAGAAGGGGTCTACATTTGACAGACAGAAATGTCTGCTTCAACCAAGGAGCTAAGAGCAGAGTCTAGTTCAGTATCTGAAATCATCAAATGGGGCGCAAATTTCATTCATACTTAAGCTCTGTAAATTAAGATGGATATGAAAATGTGTGTTCCTAAGAGGACACTTAAGCAAAGATAAGCAGTAAAGTGCTCACAGCTTTGCTTGTGTCAATGTTATCTGTAGATAGTCTTTTTCCATAACACTCTGAGTGACTTTTTAATGTATAGATAATATGTTCCTTAAATGCAGCCCATATACATGCTCTGTGAATGGCTCTACCATTAATAATGTAAGTTTTGCCATTTAATAAAAATAATGTTCCTTTCAGGATTATTCTTTCTGGTTTTGTTTGATGAAGCCTCTTTAAACATACTGAATGGAGTATTCCAGCAATGGCTTTTCCATCAGGGCTGCACTAGACTGCCCTGTCTGCTGAGAAAGGTGGTGGCTCTGTTTTGGTAGCAGGGAGGGAAGTTTCGTGCCAGAAGTCTCACACTTGCAATCCTTAGAAAGGTCAGAGATGGGGACTAAATTTTAAACAGATGCAGACTTTGCTTCCCTATTAAAAACAGCCAGATCCTTCTGGGTTCTCCAGGCCAGGAATGTCCTGGGGTCTGAGGGGAATTCTGATGTCCTGCTCATGTTTTTCTTCATGAGGAATCACTATCAGCAATGGTCAAAGTTAAACTCCCTGTTTTCACTCCCAGTTCACTCTTTTTCCATCTTCCTCCACCACTCTTGGCAAAATCTCCATCTACCCTGTTCTTAGTGCTCTCCTGACCTTGTTTCCTTAAATTTCACTCTATGATCCCAACTCTGCCACTCACTTTTCTGTAAACTCATCCTTCAAGCCCATCCCTGCTCCAGGTTTCCATATCCTCCATGTTCACCAGCTCATAGCATTTACTATTTTCTCCTTACCCGATGCTAGTTGAATGGCTCTTGCAAATACAGGCCAAACAAACATATATATATATATATATTTGTATCATGCTCAGATAATCTTAAATATAGCAACAACAAAACCAGCAGTAGAACTTCTTTTTTTCTTCATTTAATCACAGTGCTTCTAGCATCTGAAAAGTTGAACAAGATCTGCAGTAAGCCCTGCATAAAGATGAATATTTAGAGAGATATTTACCAGTTCAAGGAATTTACAAAGTACAGAAGGAGAAAAATGCACAGTGCTGTGATGGGAAATTGAGAAATGGGAGGAACGCAGGCACTTATCAAGGTCACGCAGGAAGCTCGTGGCAGAGCGTGGTATAGACTACACAAAACTCAAAACCAGCCCAGGCCTTTGCCAAGCAACTATCCAGCTTTTTTAAAAAATCATGGAAGAAAGACAGGCTTGTGAATGCTCCACAAATAAGAACAAAAGTCAAGTCATTACCCTGTAGTAGGGCAGACTGCAGAAACTGAATTTGAGGGGTTATTATCTGCTGGTAGAAGGTTGTAGATATTGCCAAATGCTAATTTAAATTTTTTTTCTGGTTTACAGTGCTTAGGAAAAGTGAGAAGTTTTATTCTCAGCCTTAAGCACTGCAGCAAATTCTGTCCAGTGGAGTTAAACTGGCCATGCTAGCAATCCAGAATTTATATGTCACTGTTTTATCAGATTTCCAGAGACATATAATGTCTCTTTCTCCTGCCAGTAAAACCAGATGCAGAAGTATCCTTGTGTGTTTATTTAGCACAGGATTGTTAGTGGCTGGGAGTAGCACACACTGGGGTGTGGCTTCCATGTCTTGCACAGAGAAATCAGTGTTAAGAGACCAGAATTAAAACAGACTGAAGCAGAAGTGCAACCGACGGACCTTGGCGCCAGCAGAGTGGGAAAAACATTATGAAAATCTGGACTCAGCAGCCAGGTCAAGGCTGATTTTTACCCCTTGAAATTCAAAGGTACTTGATACAAAGCATCAAAATAAGTAAGTTCTTTGCTTTCCGTTTCCTTAAGGAAACAAACTTTCAGGCTGCAGGCAGTCCTTTTCATCTCAACTTAAAGGGAAGAAAGAAAATGCTGGGTTGGTCTTTTCAGTGAAGAACGTTTTGCATAACTTCATTAAGACAAAACAAGATGGCATTATAGATTAAAGTAAAGACTGTTAAGCAGGAGGTTAAACAAGTCTTTAAACTCAACCCCTGCTTTGTGTGCTAATCCTGATTTCATGACAGTTTGGAGGTACAATCTTTTCCTCTGGCTCTATTTGGCTCAGCTTGAGTCTGAACATCTCTGGTTGAAAACAAGTCCAGCACCAGCAGCGTTAACTTTGAGCAAAAAGGGGATGTTTCTCTAAGATGCCTTTGGTGGGAGAATTACAGTGTCAGTGGAGTTATCTCCTCTCTCACCCTCACAAAGCTCTTCATCAACAAAAGGCAAAGCACCCTCAGCCATCCTGCAGCACACAATCCAGGGAGCACAGAGGACCAAAACACCTGCAACAGAAGGGGGTTGTTATCCCACTCACAGCACTTGGCATTGCTCTCTGCTGCAGTGTTAGGAAGGCAGCCACGTGCCCAGCAAAGTCTTTGGCTGGGAGAAACGGCGTGGTTGTTCCTGACACAACTGCACAACAGTTACAGCCTCGCTGAGAATTCAGTCTGGGGTTAAAGGAAAGGTGAGGGCTGAAAAACCAGTTCCAGAGAAGGGTTAAGGCAGGAGAGCAGCTGGCCCACCAAGGGCAGTTCTGGGTTAAAAACCCCAGACCCCAAAAACTCCTTTGCAATGAAAATGCCCATGTCCAACCAAGGCAGCATCCTTACCAGTGTTAAAGTCACATTTAAAGAAATAAACTCCTCACTCTGCCTCTGAAGAAGCAGAAGCAGAAATCTCTGATAAACGGGAAGGGAGGAGAAGAGCATTTTACATTCTCATGGTTCCTTGGCTCACTCCAGCACTGTTTGATTAACTGGGAGCAAGATTTATGTGCTATGAAGTGCTCTGGGGAGGTTGCTGATGCCAAAGCTCTGCACCTGGGTTTGGAAAGCCTCTCTAAAGTGATGAGAATATCTGTATATTCTCATCTAGGAAAAGAAAGCCCCCCTGAAAACCAAAAGTAACTACTGCTTTTTGGCAGAACAGCAGAGTGCAATTTCACCTAGGAGGGATATTTGCAAAGATACTGACAACCACTAAATGGCCTGGTCCCACAGAAATTGGATGTGAGTGAGTATTTCATGGCCATTTACCCCTGGGGAGAGGTGTCCCCTCACCCCTGATTAGTTTGGATTCTTCCATACAAGGAAGATTAAAGAAATATCCCATTAAATTATTTCAGGATTGTTATTGTTTTTCAATCTTAAATTATTCTACCCAGTATAATCCCATGGAAACTTGCTTCAGAAGACAAAGGAGCTCAGTGTCTCTTAATGGTTAGTGGAGTCACATTCTTGTGTGACATCTGCCTCTAATATCATTACTTGGGAATGAGCATGCCAGAAGGATGAGCAGGGCAACCAGGGATGTTATCAGCCTCTCAACAGACTTGGAAATTGATTTTCATCAACTGTTGTTTAAAACTATTGTGCTGAGCATTGAAATTGGCCCGTTTTGCAAATAATTATGCTGTGCTGATGATGTTTTCAACCCCTTTTACAAGCCATCAACAGTCTGCAATATCTGGGTGTTGTGCAGGCTTTGTCTGGAAATGGCATCCAGCCTTCATCAGGATCTGACCAGGTGGAAGCTGTTTAAGGGGACGTGTTAACACCAATTTCCACCAAGCAAGGTTTCTCTCAGACATGTGCTGCTGTTCATCACCAGTTGATGCCTCGTGGTCAGAGCCATCATTTGATTTGATTCTTGTTTCAGGGTTGAGCGTTGTGAACTGGGACAAACTTTACAGCCTGCAAGAGCTGTGGTGGCTTCAGAGTATCCAAGAATAGGATGGGAGAAGAGAGTAGGTGTCTGCACTTCAACAAAGGTGGAGAAATAGCAGAAGCAAAACAGCCTTGAGGAAGGGAAGCTGAGGCAAATGATGCTCAGAGACCAAGATTGTGAAAGATCTTGGAGGTCAGTGGCCTTGGGCAGAGAGAAGGAGGGGGGGGAGATGATACTTTAAATGGAAAAGATGCAGCCCAAGGAATTTCTTTGCTCTCATGCCTCCACACCAGTGTTGAGTAGTGCAACCTTAGAGGCTCATGCCTGGATGGCCATGGAGCACAGCTGCCTGCTCCCAGGGAGGACAGGGCTCTCAGAGTCATCCTTGTGCACTCCAGGAGGGAGGGTGACAGCCAAGAAGGTGGTGGTTGAGTGGCAAAATACTGGGAGAGGAAGAGGGTTTGAGATGTGAAGAGAGGCCTTGGAGTTGAAGGTCTTTGAAAAGGCGGGAAAAAATTGCTTTTTCAAAATCATTTGGGGTCTCACTTCTGGTGCACACTGAGGAATCTGCAGTGTTGGAGGCAGTCCCTGCATTCTTACAAGAAAACCTGAATAGCAACTAGCAGGACTTTTATCTTCTAGCCTTTTTGTGGCGAGGTGCTGCCATTACTTGCTGCTGATCCCTCAGACAGTGCCCTCTGCACCTCCCACCTCTGTACTCACGCCAAGCCCTTCAACCACACAAGGTACAAGAACAAAATTTGCATTTAGTCTTTGAAGCAAGAGCAATATCTCCAGGGCTTCACGTGGATTAGGTCATTAGATCTCTCCTGTTGGACAGGAGCTCTCTGAAGGAATGCAAGGAAGTAAGCACTGTTTTGTCTTTGAAAGAAGTCAAGAGCCATGGATTTAACTCCCACTTGATCCTTCCAATTATGGAACCTCGTTCAAATCTAGAGAGGACTCGAGGAGAAGAGAAGCTATGGTTCTGCATGCAATTTGAAGACACCCTCAGTTCAAATTAAGCGGTATTTGACTCTGACAAAAGGCTAGTCTGCAGGCACCCACACTGCCTGGCTTGTTTCTGGGTGTCCAGGCTCCCTGGGACTTGACGTTCATGTGAAAAATAAGTGCATAAATTCTCCAGATATCAGGCACTTCCTGGCACTTACACGTACTGGATGCCTCGTTCTCGCTGCTCACTGCTCAGAGCTCCCTGCTAGATGATGCTGATGCCATTGGAAATGCCTGCAGCCGTCTCCAACTTGTTATCTGAGGGCCTTGTGGTCATCTCACATGTCATCTGAAAGCTTTTCCTGGCATGCTGGAGGAGAAGGGCAAGCCAGGTTTACCTGCATTGTCTCCGGACCTTTGCAAGTTCTCCTCATAGGAGCAGAGCTAATTTGGCAGCAGGAGCACAAGTGCTGGTAGACCCCTTGGAAAAAATCAGTCTTGAAAGCACAGGAATCTGCTTTGTTTTCTTTCCAGAGGGGTGCAGGGCACAGAGTTTGTTCAGCAGCTCTGAAAGCATCAGCTGTCCTCTTTCTGAGGCTGAAGAAAGGCTGATTTTTTAAATCTCTTATGATGCTGTAGGTATACAAGACTGGTTCTACAGTTCTTTCATCTAATTTTGAAATGCACAATAGTTAAATGTACATGCAGAAGGACTTTTCCAGCATAATAAGTAACCAGCTGATAAGCTGAAGTGAACCGATCCAACACTATCCCACAACCATGAGGCGTGAGGTGTTAAATGATCTGTAAGAGATTGATCTAGAAAAGAGATATTTCGGATGGTGAGCTGATGGAGCCAGCAGTGCAGTCGGGGCCTGTGGCAGTCCTGTTAACATGCTAGCTATAAAATTGCACCCACATCCATGCACACACACATTTATGCATATGTAAGTGTATTAATCTCCTAATTGGCCAGTAAATGAGGTGTTGGTACTATCTAAAAATTAGACATAGCACACAGTGAGGAGTGCAAGGATTTTATCTGTGGGCTTATTTGTAAAATGCTGACATCTAAATTCAATGCAGTTCTAGTTTTTTGTAATCTGGACACCCGGGTGGGGACAAATTGTGGTGGTGCTCCAGCAGCACAGATCAGCAGAGGACCCAACCCATGCAGAACAGCATGAACATCAGTTCCTCCTGTTCCCTTGTGAAAACTGGTGTGATTCCTCTTGCTGATGAAGTGGCAAACCTGTCTTCCAGAATTCCAGCTGGCATGGTATAAGTCTGTACACTGTTCTTCATTGATGGTAATTTATGAAATTTAACAAGAAGGGGTTTAGCTGGTGCTAGAGAGCTTGATTTCTTGAGCCTCAGATTGAATCTCCATGTATGCAGAGAAGTCCAGCTATAAATAATTCCTGTGCTGTTTTATAAACTCTTCTAAGTAGCAAATATCATCTGTTAACCTTATTTGCAATTGGTACATGCAGCTAAAGGAAACAAATGAACTGCTGCTGAATTCATTCGCAGCCCATCCAGAAACTTTTTTGCACTTTGTCTGGAAAGTTTCCAGGCAGCAGAGCAGCTGGCATGCAAAAAGTGGGTGGCTTCCTAGGAAAGGGGGTTGGCTTTTTTTAAAAATACAATTTGTTTACAAAAATATCCACCTTTGGCCAGATTTAATTCTGCCAACCTGCGTGGAGTAGTCCATTTTGAAGGGAGTGTGTTGGTTCAGACAGGCCTTTGTTTGTAATTGATGGGACAAGCTATAAGCCAGCGAGAAGACACAGCCCCTTCCTCTCAATAATCCCCTTAGGGTGAGAAAACCTTCGGGTGATGTCCTGTCGCTGTTACGTCCGAGGCGCATAAAGAAAACGACACAGAGTCCAGGCTCATGAACAGTGGAAGCCGAAGCTTTTCTTTAATAATTTTCTGACTACTATATAGGATAGATCACAAAAAGTGTGTTGAGTGGCAATAGGTAATTGGTTCCTCGGCCATCCACCCCTTGAGAGGATTGGCCAAGTTTTAAGATACCTGTTCCATAATATTTTCAAAGCCAAAGCCATAACAATCTTGCAAAACAACTTGCGAGTGCAAGAAGTTTATGAAACTGTGACCTTGTTTAAAATAGTTTACATAGGAAAGACAGTCTGCTCACAGAATATTGAGAAAAGGCTGAAGAATTTCTCTGCTTCTAGCTTTTTAGCACCTACAGTGTCCACCTCTCTGCCACAGATGGGACTAAAGCAACTCCTCTAAACAAAGCAGTGAGGTTTTTCACAATCCCTGGGAGGGCAGGAAAACAGTGTGATGGTTTTGGGGGTTGCTGGTACCTGAAGGTGAAGGAGCTCCCAGGGTGTGCCTCTCCCTTGGGTTAGCAGGCAGATCTCTGCTGGGCTGCAGGCAGTTCCTGTCTAGGGGAGAGCTTTAGAAATAATCTCTCTTTTCTAGGAATGTGCCCAATTTCTTATGTCAGTTGCCCCACTGTGTTTGTAGTGAGAGAAAAACAACAAAAAGAATTTTCTAAAATGCTCCTTCTCAAGAAAAAACACTTCTCCCAGAAATGCAGCTACAAAAATTCTCCTTCATCTCTTCTGTACAAGTTTTTTTTTTGCTGTTGCATGCCTAGGTCAGGCCTCCCATGGCGTGTGCTGCAGGATGTGCAGGATGTGGCCCGGAGCCCTCCTGCTTCCATGGCCCTGAGCTCACGCTCGTTCCAGCGGTAATAACAACACTGCTAATAAGGATAATGACTGCAGAGCTGGAAGAGTATATCTGATGTTTTCATAGGTGATGTAACTTTCCTTGATATGGAGATGCCTCTCAAACCCCTTCAGCTATAATTTTTATTACACTCCGTTTTCTTTTATCTTGTTTTTTTTTTTTCTCTAAATACACTTTTGATTCAGGTATAAAACAGCTGACACACTCATGGACAGACAAGTTTCCACAAGCAATTAAATTTTGGGTGCAGACATTGGCGTCCTATAGGTGGCTTTTCTTTTGAGGAAGGGAGGAAACACAATGGAAAAGAAACTATTTTAACTTTAAAAATAACAACAATAAAAACTTGAAGTCATTTCCTAGAAGAGAAAATAATTAAGAGCCAAATCACTTCTTTAAGTACAATGTGAAGGCTTCATCAGTAATGAACAATCTAACAAAATGCCTTGAAAACCCTGTGAGGCTAAAGAGACCCTCAGCTGTGTGGGGATGAAGGTGGCACCAGAGGGAAGATGACACACTTGCCATGCCTGGTCCTCTCCCGGTGCCAAAGGACACAGTGGTGTTACCATTGAGGCTGTTTGGAAAAGTTTTAAGCCAAAGGGTGATGTCAGTTACTGTGTCTGGAGCAGCTCCACTAACTTCATCTCGAAATGCTACTCCAAACTTTGTCATGCTTGTGGATGGTGGGAGTTTGGTCTGTTTTCCCTGGAGTCACCCTGCAGGCGTGCCTTTCCCTTCCCCGCAGGAGCACGTCCTGCATCGCTGTAACACATCGCCTGCTGCCACTATGGAAGCGAGGGGAATGTTGCACTCTTGATTAATGCCTGAAGTTTTTATGGATGTTCATAAGACATCACTTTCTGTGACCACAGGAATTCAAAACTTAGTCAAGCTATTAGATCTAAAACGTTTTCACTGAGGTATTTTGCTTTTGAAAACAGAAACAAAGAAAATCCTTATTCTTTCATCTCCAGAAAGAAATATGCTCCTGATGAACTACTGGAGGGTGTAACAGAGAGCAGGATCCCTCCCATTCCAACGCAGAGGCAATGCTGAAGTCACTGCTCTGGGGTGGCTCCATTTTGTCCTGGGATGAAGGAGAGCCAGTTTGGAGCTGCAGACTGCCAAGATGTCCACTGGGAAGGCTGCCCTTGGGTACACACCTCTGAGCCTCCTCGGGGACATAGGAGCTCCTCCAGAGCTCCCAGGGCATAGCACCCTCTGCCTGGCTCCATTGTCAGTGCTTGCAGGAAGCACTCGAGACAGCGTGGGCAGCATGGGCTGGCACGGGACGGAAGGCACGTCCACCATGAACGAGGCTGGAAGGTGCCCCAGCACGCTGGGCCTGGGCATGCTGCAGGGCCATGGGGCTGGCTGGGAAAACCCATGGGAAGTGCTACAACATCACACCAGGATGGACCAAAGCAGCCCCACATTCAGCCCCCACCTCTCCTTGGAGGGGGACACCCAACAGCTTCACGTGGTGCTGTGCCCACCTACCAAAGCCTGACTTCACCCAGCTCAGTCGGGGCAGGGCAGCACTTACAAGCTGAGAAGAGGAAGCCCACGGCCCTGCCTTGCGGGGGACCCTGTGGCCCTCCCTTGGCCATCGTGCCAACCCTCAGCCCCACGTGGGTGAACATTGCTTGGATTTCACCCAGAGCAGCCAAATCTGTGCCCTGAGGGAGCCCATTCCTCCTGCCCCACGCGCTCCAGCCAGCTGAGTAACCCTGCAGGAATCAGGCACCAGGATGTCGGCGGAGCTGTCAGGCACGCACCGGTGCCCCGCCAGCGCCGTGGTGTGCAGGGGCCCTCCCCATCACCCAGAAGCCACGGAGTATATTCCTGCTGGAGCCAAGAGCGAATACCAGAGGCATGAATCCTGCCCTAACAGCTCATGGTTTGCAGAGCTAAATTAAAATGATAAAGCGGCTGCAAGGCCGGGCAGGCTCGCTGGCACAGGGCTGGCAGCAGCGGTGCGGCCATCAGCTCCGCTGGGTTCTCACCACCGAGGCGTTTGAGCCAGGGAAGGGCTGCTCATCCCCACTCCTCTGCTGCTCTTGGTGTCTTGGGAAGGACCTAATCTCTCAGGACAGAGAGGGATTCACCTGGTGCTCAGGTCCCACCCTTGACTGGAGCTTGTCTGAGCAGCTGTGGTGGGTTTAGCCCTGTTTCTGTACGGACACTCAAACACACCCATTTGGGAGACCCACCGTTGTCTGCACCAAGGGACACCATTGCCATTTTTCTCTTAACCTTGCCTTTCTCTTCAACCTTTGATGTTGAAGGTTCAGGCTGTTGTTGTGAAGGGCAAAGCATTTGAGTGATTTGCCCTTTTCCAGCCCCCACAACTGCATTGATTGGAGGGATTCAGCTCATCCTCCCTCGGTTTAGGAAAGCTTCAAGACTCATCTCTTCCCTTTAACCTAACCCAACTTCTACCCATGCAGAGGTCCCAACCTTACACCCTGTGTCTCTGGTCCTCCAGGAGAGACCCTTTCCCTTCTCTTGGCTTCTGCAGCCGGAGGCTGTGAAGTTTGATGGTTTTCCTACACCCCTGCTTAAACTGATAACTTGCTGCATGGACAGATACTTTTGTCCACACAAAATTTCCTCAAAGTACTCCCAAGGATAAGAAACATTTCACAGATCTGGTTGTACCTCACCGCCAGTGCTCCTCTTCCATCTTTCCTACAAGAGCTCCCCTCCCCTCTTGCCAGTCACAACCATTTGTGGGTTTAGGTAATCAGGAATAAATGCCATAGGAAGCATGTTCATGTGGTTGGAATATCCCCACGATCCCTGAGCAGCTTCTCTCTTTGCTACCTCTCTGTAGGAATAAATGCTATTAAAATGCAAGTGGTTTTCAAAGGGCCTGAATTCTTACTCATTTTGTATTGGGAGCCTTTGCTGTTCTTAGAAATTTTCTGCCTTTCCAACAGCCAGCAAGACGTCACAGAAACCACAAAAGCCTAAGATGTTAACATTTATGTTTCCTGGAGCTCACTGGCTGTTACAGCACCCTGAGACATCCTCCCTGCTCTTCCTTCTCAGGGGCATAGCTGAGCTGCTTCAAGGACAAATATTCCAATAATAGACAAAGCAGGGAGCTCTCAGAGGCAGGTGTTAACATTCAGCTTACTGCTCCAGCTTTTCCGGTGCCTCTTTCGAGGTTTCCAGGCGGTAAATGTAATCCTCTCTGCTTCCCTTTCTGTCCACAAGTCTCGCTGTTCTCTGAGTGCACGTCATTGTCACCTCCTGGTAAAATGGGAAACATCTGAATGACACCTCTCCAAAAGGAGAGCAGGCATGGGGACATGACGGGTGTGTGGAGCACCCCGAGTTCATGGGAGAGCATGAGTGGTCACCCCAAAACCTGCCACCAGGTGAACTAAGGGCAGGGTTGCAAAGCTGATGGCTGAGGAGAGCTGCCAAAGGACTTGCTCTTCACCCCCACTCAGCTGTTGGAGGACATCCCTGCATCATCCACCTCTGCTCTGCCACAGATGAGTTGGAATACCATGGATGTATCACTCGTACCCACGGGACAGCAATAGGATCTGTATCAAGCACTCTTGCAATGAATGCCCCATCCTATCCTGTCCTATCCTAAACTACCATTTCTCAGTGGAAGAAGAGATAAAATAAAAACAGTGTCAAAGGCAACCAACCTTTTTTTCATAGACCATGAAACCCTGAGGATTAGTTCCTCTGTAATAACTAATCCTATAAATAGGTACCAGGTAAAAGCCCCTATCATTCATTGGTAATATTCTGTTCTGCCATATTTTTCAGTTAACTTTTTCCATCTCCAGGGATTGCAGTGTCAGAACTGAATGGACAAAATACCTGACAGGGAATGGGGCATCAGGAGAAACAAGTCCCAGTTTTAATGCTGCGACCTCGGGCAGATTACGTATCTACCCCACTGTTTATGCTTCCACACTTTGTGTGTCTTGTTTGTCCAGACTACAGGTGCTTTGGGACAGACACCATCTCCCAAAATTTGTTTGCAACAATTCCCCTGGGAGGGCAAAGAAGAACATAATAAGTGCTTAGCGTACCATAAAATTATTTAGTAAATAACAGGCAGCTGTGAGTCACTGCCCTGTAACTCCATGTCTGGTTCTTGGTGGGTGTTTTTATACACAACTAAGAGACACAAGGACCTACACCCCATCTTCAAAAGGAGGAACCTAAGGGTCTTGACTCACATGGAGTTAAAAATGCAATGGCTGAGGCAGGCAGATGTCCTGACTCTCTGGACGGGGAACATGAAGAGGACAGCTGGGAGCAGTCCCTGATTTCAGCTGTCCCACTGTGTAGTGGCAACCACAAGTCCCTGAGCTCCCATTTCCTCAATCTTTTTAGCCCCTTCTGAAAACAGCTTCATTTCTTGACACTTAAAAACCTACTGGTCTTTTGGCACTAAAATATCTGTTTATTTTGCTGTGTTTGTTTTGCCTTGGTTATTTTTTCTGGCTTCTGAACAGTATTTTATCTTCTTTATGGTATTGTTTCATGATATAAAAAGGTTTGCTGAGGAACAGCTATGAATGAACTTTGCTCTGAAGAGCACTTGAGAAGCACCCAGCCGTGGGGACAGCTTCATCTGTGGTGACCTTGTGAGTGATGTGTCCCACTGCCCCTTCCCTTCTTCACCTGTTTTTGAACTTCATTCAGACTTTGTGATAGCTTGGTAAAAAATATTGGGTAATCCTGGTAAATGCACAGCACAGGACGTGAGGTTTTTTGCACCCAAGAGGCATTTCCGTACCTGATGATGGTGGTGGGTCTCAAGCTCATGCTGTCAGGTCTCTTCCACTGGCTGCTTCAGCAGTGCAGTAAAACTACTGCCGGGTGAGATGGTAGCAGGAGGTGGGATAAAGTGGGTTTGTCTTGGTGAACATGAAGATCTGGTAATCAGCTGGATCAGCCAGATGTTTCACCAGGTTCAGAGGACTGTTTGAAGAAGTGAGATGTGGAACCAGCATGTTCTTTCTCTCATCAAAGAGCTTTCCATGTATCCCCACAGATAAGGGAGCAATCTTAAGCGTTTTCAAGTGATAATCTTGTCTGACCAATTAAACCAACCTCCAGATATTGTGTCCTGTATTGAAAAGAGAATGTCTGTGCAATGGTACCAGCAGGAGGAGAAATTAGAAATTAAAAATGCACAGAAGCTTATGTTACAGTGAAAAAATGGGGGATATTTAGAAGCAGACTGTGTCCAAGAAAAAGCAAGCACTTCCTAGATCAGACCCATTCCTTATCCTCCACATATCCATGCCATCAAAGCAGCATCACAACCTGACTGGCAGGGCTCTTCTTCTATGTGGTCCCCCTGGAATAAACCTTTGCAGACAAAACTGGAGGTCCCAGGCCATGAAGTGCATTTTATTCCAGCAAAAAAAGACGGGGTTCTTCATCCTGGGTCCCAGTGCATTCCTCCTGCCACTTCTCCTTAAAAGGCATCACCCACCTGGCCCGATTACGAACATGAACTCAGCAGCCTCACACTCACCCTTGCGTAGCAACTGCTGGATAGTGACAGATTTTCAGGGAATTGGTGGTTATCTGATACATAGTTGAGCAGCCACGTCCAAGGCTATAATTGATCCTTGCTCTCTTTTCTTTGCCACAAGCCCACCTGCTAACTGCAGCTCTTTCCATCAGGTTGTCCTCTAAAAAAACCAAAGGATTAATCTTGTGGCATAGCTCAAATTACGCAGGAGTTATTTGGCAGAATAATATCTGTGCACTGAGCTAAAGAAACAACCTGGGAGTAAAAAAATCAAACAGGGCTGTTCTCTTAATGTTTAAAACCTAGAGAGGTGGTGTAACAGGCAACACAGAGGGCAGATTTGCATTTTTATTTTCATTTTGAAGGGGTTCTCTTGTTCTGTGACATGTGCTCCAGGCTAATGCTGCTTTACCTTAAACTGTTCCCCTCGGGTGAATTCTAACAGCTAACAGCTCTCGTGTTATTCCAGCTGTAGGCAAAATGTGTGGCACTGTGCTTTTTATTCGAAAAAGAAAGTCACAGTGGTGCAAATAAATGAGACTGAAATCACTGATGGTGCGGATTATTTGCAGCTTGGGACGTGCATGAGGTTGAAAAAATACCTCATTTATGGGCAGGTTACTATGGAGGTTAAGACCTGAAACGGAGTCATTAGCCATGTTCTATAGCTATGTTTGGTAATGTTTCTTAAATTATTCTTTCTACAGAGATAAAATCACTGCTTTCTTTTCTCCCTTTTCTGGTTTTATGATTGCAGAATACATTAACATATATTCATTTTTTTTTGCACTTTTATAGTTGCCTTCACATGTTTATGAACACAAATGAATTTAGCACAGAGGCACTTGGACACAGACAATGATTCACAGTCTTAAAGGTGAGGAAAAAGACCTGGGGGTAAATAGCAGGGAAGGAGAAAGTGGCTGGAGACAGCTGAGAATGCCAAGGAGAGTCCAACATGCTTCACAAAACTGCCCCCTGGATCTGCTGGTCACCAGAACGCGATCCTGAACTTGGACATCAGTGCAAGGGAAATTCCTTAGGGAAGAAAGGACCATGGAAGCATGGGCTGGGAGTTGCAATTACTGCTTGACAGCCAGGTCTGCCAAACGCTGATGTCAGGGCAACACAATGAAGGGGAAAATCCCCACTGGCCATGCTGCGTCCTTGTGCCTCTGTCTCCCCATATGCAGAATCCCTCTTTTCCCAGGTGTCTCTGAGCAGCTCAGGGAATTCTCACAGGGGGAACAAGCCTGCAATAGCAGTGACCCATCTATATCACAAGGATAATGCTTTTAGAAGAAGAAAGTGCTTCTTTCTGACAGCCCTGCCAACAAATTCACTGACAAAAGAGCTGTTTGTTGGACAGGAGGTTGCAAACATTAAAGCCTGACCCCAGCCATGATTACATGGGACACTGCTGCAATTGATACCACCTCAGTTCACAGACATTGGGAGGTAAATTAAACCTCTGTTTGCAGAAGGGGCTGTGCATTCATATGCCCCTATAAGCCAGGGACATATCGATTTTACAGCTGGGGTAATTTCCAATTTAATGAATTACTACTAAAATGAGAAAAAAAAGAAGGTTTCTCCCACTCATTGCAATTGCACATGAATGCTGGGGCTCAGCTGGCCAGCCAGAATCTGCGAGATGCTGTTAAACAGAGCAGTTCTCCGGTTACACGGGGACATTTCTCCCAAATTTTGAGAGTTATTGCAGGTCAGATCTTCTCAGGACAAAGCAGAAATTTGCATGGCCTGATACCCCAGATTGAGCACCTTATCAAACCACCCACAGTCCACACCTCCCTGCAATGGCACATGAAAAGAGCTGTGCACAGAAGCCCTTGGAAAGTGCAGAGTGACAGGACAGGCTTTAGGCAGCACAGCATCCCCATGGCATCAAAATCCACTTGGTGTTAGTAGCATTTATTCCTTAGCCATCATCTGTGAACTATTTGGGGTTTTATTTAATGTGGCCTTGTCCTTCCCTCCCCCCCACCCCCAAGTTTATGAAGTAATTTATGCATGTGTGGAGAGATTGACATTTAATAGGATGTTGGAAAAATGGAATTAAAAATTCAGGAAGGAAAATCAGCTGGAAAATTACATTTGATATTTTAAATGAGTCAAGTAGGGAGAAATGAAGATATGTCAAGGGATGATGTGGGGCTGACAGGGAAGTGGAGATAGAGGCACTTACATATCACACAAAGTTCTACAGATTTGTTTTACTTTGAAAAAAAATACTGGAACTTTCTTCAAGTTTTAGATAATTTTCTGATAAATGTAGCACCTGGTTTGGCTTTATTGTTTTTTGTAGGCAATGCATCAGGGCTCCAGATAAAATGTGTTTCTGATCCATGTGTTGGGTTCCCCTCTTGTCACTGCAACATCTGTCACATCACAAAACACATCTGCTCCCTGGTCAATGCCAAATCTGCTCATAGCTGCTAGAAGATTGCTCTTGCTCAAGACATTCTCTCACCTTTCATAAAGAATTCAACTACATGCTGGGGAGGTTTAGAGAAATAATGTCTATAATTTTACTAAATCTGGTTTGTACTTTTCTGCTGAAAATGTACTTTTCTGCTTAAAATGTCCTTTTTGCTCTAAATTTGGAATATACGTGAAAATTTTGGATTCTCCTAAATATAACATTTTTTTAAAAACCCAAACAAACTCCTTTTCTGACAAGTGGAGAAATTTGATTTTCTGCTTTTTTTTTCCTTTCAAGTTACAGCTTTGTTTTATTCCTCATTTTGTCCTTGTAAGCCCAGTATTATGCAGTTATTGGAAAGTCACAGATGACAGGGCTCGTCACCCTCTTTCTCTGTCTCAGATTTAGATGTCCAGTGAAAGCTAAGCTCAGCCTTTTGCCCCTTCCTAGAGAGCGTGGGATAAACTGCCAGCTGGGTCTCCCTCTGCCTGCTGTAAAATGAGCCCAGAAGACCAGCCCGAGTGAGTACCTGACTCCCAAATGGCTGAAATTGTGTCAGATGATTTGCACCCAGAGTGGCTGGGAGAGAAATGAGACGTGGGCAAACAGATGATGGCAAGAAAGCTGAAAAGAATATGCAGATTATCACAAAATCTATGTGACATTGAGTGACAAGTGAGGAACAAAGGGACTTGGAATGAACAGTAAAAGGGGAAAGATAAGGAAGAGAATTGCAATTTCAAGCATTTTAATAGATCAATATCAATAGCTTAAATTATTGATATCTTTCAGTAAAAAATTCATGATTTCTCACAAGTCTACCGTCATCATTTTAGGTTTTGTTTCTAGTTTTTCCCAACCTCTGATATATGTTGCAAAATAAATGAAACCCCTGCATCTACCAAAATAGATTCTGGCATCACTAACAGCTTCCTCTGTCTTTCTCTGCTTCTCCTTTCCAGCTTCAGCTGTTGTCATCTGCCTTCACACATGCTCTGTGCTAGTTTCCCGGGTTCCAGATGGCCGGAGAGAAGACAGTCAGCCAACACAGTGCAGGCACTGCGGGGTAGCCCCAGCAGCCTGTAGCAGAGACAATCCATTTTTCCCTTTCTGGGGTCACCCTGTTGCATGTTTCCTGACTATGCAGGACGTGGTGTAGCTGATATACTGGCCCTTATACAACTGATTGTATGGGTAAGCCTGTCCAGCTGCTTGTTCCTGCAGCATGGAGCATGGCCCCCTGTGCTTCCATCTTCCCAGAGCTTCTCTCCAGGGCACACAGTGCACAGTCTCCATTTTAACCATTCTGACTGGTGACAGGAGGGCCTCAGTGTTACTTTCAGCTGGAATAACAAGTAAGAAGTATTCATTTTGGAGGGTCATCCCATGGGGCCCAATGGAGACCTGGTGCCAAATACTGTGGAGCATGGATACAGTCAATTTGTGCCATTTGGTGCCCATGCCTCATCACTCTCACAGCCAAGAATTTCTTCCTGATGTGCAATCTAAACCTGCCCTCTGTCAACTTGAAGCCATTATCCCTTGTCCTATCATGACACACCCTTGTAAAAAGTCCCTCTCCAGCCTTCTTGGAGCCCCCTTTAGGCACTGGCAGGTTGCTGTCATTGTAACCACTGCTTCACTGGTTCCCATTCTTGGTTTTCCCAAGGCTGTAGCAGATTTTCAGGAAGTTGCATCATTTGAAAGGGTCACTGGATGAAAGGCTCAACTTGTAGATTCATATTCAAATCTGGAACACTAAGTACAGAGCAGACCCCTAGACTTGTAGGGGAAATGTGAACAAGAGGGATATGAATTCAGACTGTGCCAACAAAAAAAAAACCCCTCCCTATCAGCATTATGACTTGTCATCCTTCATAGTACTATGAATTTGGAAGCTGAAAGAAAAATAGGGAACTTTGGAAGTGACTAGTAGCTATTACGGGAAGTGGTATAGCTGCAGTCAAATAAATGTGTCCCACTTCCAACATTCTAATATATTTTGTCATTTTTCTGGAAGAGGTGAGAGAATATAATGGAAATTAGGTTTCATTTTCCATTGTTCATTTCTAGCAGTTCTAGTAATATCTGCAGAAAACCTGCTAATCCCAGCTACACACCCACAAGAGAGACTCATATTGGAAGCACACCTAAAAATATTTCGAGCCAACCCACAGGTTATATTAGCATTATGCTACCTCCTACAGATGCTAAGATTGGGCACAGTGGGGTAGTCCTTGAATAAGCATATGCTGAGAAATGGTGCTTGTGCCACACCACTGACACCCCAGTGCCCAGGAGAGTGTAAAGGTGGGCAAGGACTAAGAAGCAGTGTCCAAACTGGTCAGACTCCTTACAGCTGAAAATAAAATCCAGTTAATTAAAGCATAAATGCACTTTTCCTGTGGCATACCAGGCCAAGTTGCCTACTCTCTTACATCCATAAATGCTTTACATCAGTCAGCCATAAAGTGCTTTGCCTGTATCTTCTTCCCTTTGAAATGGATATAAACCCAAATACCAGTGGATCCCTGCGAAGGATCTTTGGCCATTTCTGCTGGCTTTGTAACTTCTGATGTCCCGATGAGATCAGCCATGACTGATTTGATTTGGTGCTAACACGCAGCGTTGCCATGACTCTTCCTTTTGCAGACTCTTTTCTTCTTTTCCCAAAGTCAAATATGGAAAAGCTGTGACAGCAGCATGAGCAAAAGGATATTGGAAATAATCCTCTTCATTCAGCCTGCATGCAAGATTTAGTGGTGCAGTAGCATTGCAAGGATGATTTCCATGCATCTGATAACACTGTGGCACCCTATAATAAAACATATACCTTCTGTTTCTTTTTATCCATTTAAGCCCTTTGAGCAACCAGCAGTTGTTGAGTTCCCCACTCCTGCTATTAATAGTCAGGACAGACCACTCTGCCTACTTAGATTTATTACATTTTAACTAATCTTGATTGAAGTCTTCGTATGTAAGGGCTCTAGGGCAGTCACTCACCAGGGTTCCACACAACATACACACACAGCGTTTGCCCTGAAATTAGCTCATTAGATTTCACGTAATAACCATTTAATGTGAAAAAAACAGGTTTTGGTTTCCCCTTTTCTTTAGGAAACCTGGACAGCCAAACACAAGAATCCCTTCTTTCACCATGATGGATGTATTCTGGAATTTTACCCATTTGAAAATCCCTCTGAAGTCTGTGGGGAGATTTCCCTGAGTAGGGAAACTTGCGCAACTCCACAAGTTTTGCCTATGCTGGGTAGCCATGATTCAAAAGACATCACACAAAGGAAAGCAGAGACATTTCTCCCCAGTACTCCATATCTTTTTGCTGAATATTTTCTATGATCGATTTTGTGTCGCGGGATTTGTTAGTGACATGTGAAAACCCGCTCAGGGCAAAATTAGTGGTGCAGTTTCTCAGCTGCATGATGAGCTCTAACAAGCCCCGTGTACATATTGCACAGGGATGATGAAAAGAGTGATGTTTTCCCCACGGCAAAGAGGGTTTGGATGCTATCATGTCCCTCTGTCCCTCCTTCCTCCCCCAGGACAGCACGAGTACGATGGGTGCCTGGTTGAGAAAGAACTTCTGAAGACACTCTGAACACTTTGCTTTAAATGCAACCTTTCAGTTCCTGTAGACAAAATATTTTGTTGAATGTTCATGTTTCAGTTTCTATTACTCCGGCAAAGAGTAATTCATGCTCACTTTCTAAGTGGTATATCAATGTTAAATGTTTCTCTGAGAAGCATCCGAAACCTAAAAATATAAAATAAAATAAAATAAAATAAAATAAAATAAAATAAAATAAAATAAAATAAAATAATAAAATAAAATAAAATAAAGTACTTCCTGCTCTGGGTAGGAACATCACCATTCTCAGATTCAACCCACCACGAGTGTTTCCAGGAACTGAATTTGCTGGTGAACAAGCTACACACCAGCAATGCACCCTCACTGCCCACAGCTGTGTCTGCGTGAGCTAGGCAACCTTGGGAGCTCTTGCTCCAGGAGAATAGGCTGCCAGCCTTTAAAAACCCTCCAGAGGCAGCTTATTTTGCCTGAAACTGATTTTCTCTGGATGCTAGCTGCAACTGGTGCTGGGGGCAAGCATAGATGCAGTGGCTGGGTTAGCAAATGCTCCTATTGTAAGAATAGGATAAATCTCTTGGGTTTTTAAAGTTTGGCTTTGAAGTGCCTGCAGCTGGTGATCTGCTGCTTGGGGGGGGCAGTGGGTTTGTCCCAGCTGAGAACACGCAGGAGTTTGGGCAAGATGCAGTGGGTATGGACGGAGAAACTGCACAGTGCAGGGAGGGCACAGCAGCGGTGCTGGGTGCAGTCACCTCCTGGAAAAGGCACTGTACAGGAAATCTGATGGGTTCAGAACACATGGAGCTTCCTGACCACACACAAACCTCCTCTACCCCTTGTGCACAGCAGGTCCAAGGGGTCCAGGGCGCATTCAATGCATTCACCATGTGCTGCATGGACAGCTTGAAGGTGGCCAAGGCTGGACTGTGGGATTTGGGGATGCTGTCAGCACTCTGCAGGCCCCTGTGAGAGAGTGCACGTGAACTGCAGAGATCTTCCCATCTGTTTCTGGAAACTGTGGAGAAACTTGGATATTGCCAAAACTCTGCATTTTGGGGAGGGGTGGCAAAGGCTGATAAGAAACTCTGACTGTTCAGCAGAAATCCCAGGCTGAATGATAACCAGGGAGGGGCTTGTTCTGTCTGAGGTTTGGCACTGGGTTACAGCTCAAACAGGGACTTTCAACCTATTAAATCCTTCCTACTGTATGAGCCCAGGACAGAGGTGACTGCTTGTTTCCTCTTGCTTTCTTCCTCTGGCACATTGGGGTTTTTGGCCTTTCACTGGAAATTTTAGGTGTCGGGCACAGCCCTGACCCTGCACCGTGTGGTGGGGACATGCAGAGGCAACACTGGAGAGCTGACTGATTCTCACAGGGCTGGTGGGGCTGGACTGGATGGCCCCAAAGGTCTTCCCATCCCGCTTTGGCTGTTATCTTCTGCTTTGAACCAGTGCTTTGACCCACAGGCTGGAGGATGACCATTTGTGCTGCTCTGATGTGGGAAACAGGTAGAAAATTCACCCTTTTACTGATCTTTCTGTCCCTGGCTGTGCAATGTGCCTCTGCCTGCCTGGTCAGAGAAGGAGCCTTGCATGGAGAGCTGGTGACTGGTGGCATTTGCTGTCAAGAACAGAGTCGACGGGAGATGTGGGAGTCAGTGTTAGGTGTGGAAAGGTGATGTGGACACTGCTTCAATGCTTGCATGGATGCTTTAAAGAGAGCAAACTGTGTGTTTCAGTGATGTCTGTCGGGAGTAGCACAGAGTGTTTGGCTTGTGACACTGGCACACACCACACATAGCTAAAGGGACCTCCACATACCCACTTGAATCGTAAAAACATCAGCTGCAGGGGATTTGCATCTAATGTCTTTCTTGGCACAAACAGGGCCTCCCCACCCCCAGCAGCAAAATAATCCATCCCCTATCAGCTTTTGCCATAACATGTAATGCAGACCATCATTCCCATCAGAGAAACCCAAACACTTTTATAAGCAATTTCCTACAGAGGTGCTTCTCTGAGCCCACATAAAGCAGGATCTGGAACAAGAGATACAACACAGTGACGAATCCATCCATCACCAGCAACGTATTTGGGAAATTTTATGTCTTTTTCTGTCTCACCTATTGCAAAACTCTGAATCTTATCAGTTGTTCTAAACAGTGTCCAGATTTCCTCTGTAAATCATTTTTAATTCACAGCCATCACTTTGTGGCTGTTAATGACATTATTCACAAGACAGTTTTACAGTTACCAGCAGCTTGATATATGTGTATATTCCAGTGAAAAAAAATAATTGAGCAGCCAAGCAAAGCATGAAGATTAAAATGTTGTTTTAAGACTATTGAGGCACAACAGGGATGGAAGAAAGTTTTGGTGGGAGAAAGAGAGAAATCTCAGTCGACACTTCAGAGCAGAGACTTGGGGCCATGACTGTGGTTTTCTGCTGGGTATGCCAGGCTGTGAAACAGGCTTTGCTGTTTTCTGCCAGCCGGGAAACCCTCCTTTCCCCTGGGTGCAGATTTTCCTTAAACATTGTGTCTGCAGTGTGTTTTCCCAGGGGTTTGCATGGAAGGCAGGAGCCCATGGAGCAGTGCTGGGGATGCAGCCACTGTTGCTGCACCCCTTCCCCAGTTGATGGGGTGCCCTGGTCTGGAATGTAGCACTCACCCTCATCCCAATCTGCAGGGACTTGCCAGCAGTGCTGAACCCACAGGAAACCCAGACCTTGCCAAGGGTTGAGTGCAGCAATAGCCCTCCCTGAGGTTCATTCCTGGGCTGACCTCAGCATAAAGCTGGCCCATAGCAAGGAAACGTGTGTGGGAGAGCGGGCAGGGAAGGGAAGTGTAGCTGTGAGGAAGGGGAGAGGCTGGGATGGAATATCCATGATCATCAAAAGCCCGAAGGAAAAGCTCCAGAGGTAAGCAGTGGGTACTGAGGTGTGGAGGCCAGACTGAATCTGCCAAATGCTGGGGAAAGGCTTCTGCAACCCAGGAGAAATTGCAGTCAAGACCTGGCAGAAGTGTTTGTTCAAGCCATGCTTCTTTGATGCTGCTGTGGCTAAAGTACATTGAAAAGAAAAACCCTGTTTAAAGGAAAATAAAGGGCTTAACAGAGCGTATCAATTATATAATGACAATACTTATAAAACCATCTGCTGGTCTCCGATGCCTCACTTAGTCACGAGTAATTACTTGGTGCATTTTACTTTCTAAAGAGCAAGAAGTTCCCTGCAGAAAGCAAACTCAGAGCTGCTTCCTGGGAGAAGCTGCTGTAAAGTGGAGCAACATCTCAGTTGCTGAAACCCCTGCTGTAAGCCAGCACATCAAGAAAAAAGGGCATTTCACTCAGCTTTTCCTCCTGGGAACCATTTTGGAGGAAGCTTCCACCACAAAGCCAGAGTATGCCCCCAGCTCTGGCCCACTCTTTTTAAACGTCACCCCAGGCCTTGCAGCAGGCTTGGGTGGGCTCAGTCAAGCCTGGCATGACAGGAATGCCTTAAAAAATGATCTGCATGCCCTCCTTGAGCCTCCTCATTCTTGTGCTCCCCCCACCCAGGGGAGGCAGGAGGACTCTGCGAGGCTGCCGTGGTCCAGACAGACTTGAAGCAGCCCCACAGCAGTGATTGATGGGCGCTGTGGTGGTGGGAGCACTGAAAATAATCCCAACACATGTTTCCCAGTAGCACCTGGCAGCCAACCAGAAGACAGCACTAGCATTTCCTAAATACTGGAAAAATGACTGTCACCGCAGATGCCTCACTAAATATAACCCCGGTGATGTGGCAGCCTGTGAAAGGCTGGAGAGGGGCAGCCACCCAGGACATACGTACAGCTCTGGTCCCATGTGAGCCCTGGCTGCCATCCCTGCACTGCAAGATCTCCAGCAGTGCTTGTGGAACAGGCTTGGAAGCCGCAGACCTGATGAGGAAGTGTCACTCAAGGCATAGGTGCCAACAAGATACTGGAAATTAGAAATATGGAGCTATCTGAGCAAAGCAGGCTCTTACTGTCCGTGGGGGGAGGTATGATTAGGGTGTGTCTCCCTGTTTTGGTCTCTCTGAGAGGGGTTTTTCCCCCTGTGAGGCCAGGCACTTGGGGGCATGGGGTCCTCCATGGTGCCTGCATAGGACCCAGGCAAGGCCCTACATGTAGCACCCACCTGAGAGCTGGCCAGCTTGGACCCCTAAAATTTCCTGGCCCTTGTGAGTGTTTTCACAGAGCAAAGTGCTACCCAGGGCTGGAGCGGTGGAACACAGTGTTTAATTTTCAGAGGAGATGGGGATTATCCTCCTCAGTGTGCCCCTCTCCCCTTTGCCCCCTGGCCTCGCCACAAGGATTAGTTTACCAGCAGAGCCCAGTGGTTCCTCGGGTGACAGCACTGCCAAGCATCAGTCCTGGGAGCTGCTCTGTATTGTGTTACAGGACAAGCCCAGGGGTAGCACTGCCAGTGTTTGCTTTAGCAGCTTGCTGGGCCACCAGATGCATCCAAATATGTGGTTCTGACTCTGATACCTGAGTTTCATTTTCCCAAGCTGGCTTTTGTAGGAGGGAGTAGAGTTGAAGGGACCTCTTGGGTCATTCATGAAATCTGGGCTCTGGGACAAGCCCCGGTCAAGGTGTTTCATGCTTCTGAGACTCAGAGGTATCACTTTAACAGCCAAGATGTTAAATAGCATGTCTAGGTTTGTGCTTCTAAGACAGAAAAGTTTGTTTGCAGAGGTCTCATTTGCTCTCCATCCTGCTGTCACCCCCCAGCATGAAGTTTCCGCCCTGGGCTGCTCAGCTGCAGACACAGTCCTAAGGAGCTGTGTCATGACCCCTACCAGGTGAGAGCCAAGGGGCAGAAATCAGGATTTTAAATGAATTCTTTTCTGCTTACTCCCTCCATGGGAGTCAGGAGGCTTGAAGAGTGACAAAAAAGGTGATGGAGGAGAGCCTTCCGGTCTGGGAGCACAGAAAGCGCCAGTAAGGAGGAATTTCTAGCCAAGAGATGAAAGCCTGGGTGAGGCTGCAGAGCAAGGTGGTCACTGTAGAATGTCCAGCTTACTTGGGTCCCCAGCAGGGTTGTTCTCCTGTTACCTGTGCTTGATAAAGCTCATGTCATACATCCTTGCCAGATATGTCTGTGGGGAAAACCCCACAGACAAGGCACCCAGCCCCCCTTCCCCCCCCCAAAAAAAACCTCTTTCACTTCCCCTTTCCCCCACTTAAAAAGTCTTTTACTGATTTTGTACTCTAGGAAATTATGGGAATGTCTTTTAGCCTCAGTTTAATTTCAGCAATGCAGAAGGAGCATCTGAGTGGGACATTTGCTTTTCTGGATTTGTCTTTGTCACAGAGTCACAGAATCTGAGCTGTGTGAAGCTGCAAGTCACCTTTTTACAGCTCTTATTAATGAGCAGAATTTAAAAAAAAACAAACCAAATAGAGCAGAATAGAATGAAAATGTAAACTCTGGGCTGTGTCCTCTCTATATGTTTGCAGGGTGCCTGCTAGAGCAAGCTCAGGGATCCTGAAAATGTATCATCAGTTAGTTAACAAAGGAAAGCAACTGCAGAAGGCCATCTCAAATCCATCACCTAATATACTGGCAGAGAGGAATTTTGGAAAACATCATCTGAAGCTGCCATCTTCTAGAGGCAGCTTGCCCATATGCAGTTCCAGCCACTCGTTGGAAATTGTCACTTGTCCCCTTTTTAAGTGATTCAGGTTTCAGCCCATCAAGATGATCAATTAATTTCCAATCCAAGGAGCACAGGGTTTCAGGCTTGCAGGTGTTCTGTCTAACAGGAGCTGTCATAGGAACGGTTCCTACAGCAGAGTAGGTAAACAAACGGATATAGAACACAGTCCTCCAAAGGACAGCTGGTGAGAAAAGCTGTGAGGGCAGAAGTGTCATTTAAACAAAAATAGCTAATTTGGGATCTCCTGCACAGGATCCTTATGAGTTGCCAGTGTTTGACCATATCTGAGCATATGGTTATGGCCGGTCCATTTTTGTCTCCAGGGTTGTCTGTATGAGCCAGAATGCAGCACGTGAATTTTTTGATGCAATGAAATGGGCAAAAGCAATCTCAATATGGGGATGTGCAGCTTCATCAGCACCTCCTGAATTTCTGGGTTTCCTTTTTTGCCACGTGCTCCCCTCCAGCCTGGCTGTCTGTGCCCACCTGTTGCCTCTGCTCTTATGTTTCGATTGTAAGCACTTTGGGATGGGAAGAGTTATCTTCATACGGGGCACTTGTGCAGGGTCTTAAAGCTCTGACATTATATGTAATGGTCTCCTACTGCACTGTGGGAAGATGTAGGAGCTTTCTGGATTGATAAACCTATGAAGCTCTGTCTGTAGGTACGTAGAAAAGCCTGTGCTCACACACGCGTGCAGACCGCCTGGTGTGGCATTTTGTGACCCCTGGAAGATGGGAAGTGTTGGGGTGTGACCAGAAGGCACGCAGCTGGATGCAGGTGCTGCTGAGCCACCCATCCCAGCTGGGGGAAGGGACACATCCTGTCCACAGTAACATCTCCTGCCTGTCCCAGGGCTCAGCTGTGTGTCCATCCCTGGAGCTTGGTATAGTGCTCCCGGGCAGGGTCTCACAGTGTGGGGCAGCAAGGGGCTGTGGCATGTGGAGTCAGCAGCTCCTGATCCAGAGGGAAGAGTAGGGCTTTTGGGAGTGAAGCTGAATTGTGGGTGATGAAATTCTGTCC
Organism: Struthidea cinerea; assembly: GCA_013397865.1. NCBI lineage: Eukaryota > Metazoa > Chordata > Aves > Passeriformes > Corcoracidae > Struthidea > Struthidea cinerea. The sequence continues at coordinate 366,551 of VZTI01001911.1, read as the reverse complement.
CCTTTTCAGCATGCCATAGGGTAAATCACCCTCCCAGGACCTTGCTCCCACACTCATGTTTGCCCTGCCATCCTCCACCTCATCTCCTGCCGGTCTATACCCTGCAGAGCTATTTGTGTTTCACACCCATGTTTGTGGCATGTGGTCGAGTTGGACTCGCTCCTTGCAGAACCCTTTCAACTCAGGAGGTTCTGTGGTGGAGCACTGAGCACAGGATTGGGTCCCTCAGCCCACCTTTCTGGTTCCTCCCTGCCTTCTGCACAGCTGTCCTGCAGGCTATGGGAGGAAAAGTCTCCTGGCAAATCAGCTGATCTGGGCTCTTTGTGACTTCATCACTGCAAATCTCATATCCTATATGGAGATTTCCCAGGATTCCCCCTCCCTCACTGCAGCATGCTTGAGGATGCTCTCAGGTGGTTTTTGTGAGCAGGCTTCCATGACTGAGATTCAGAGCTCTGGGTGTCTCTGCTTCAGCTCCCCTCCAGTGAGATGATGGCTCCCGAGAGCCATTGCAGGGCATGAAGAAAAATTAGCTGATCAAAAAGCTCCCTTTGCCCTCATACTCATCTTCTTTAGGAAGGCCCATTTTGTGTCTTCCCCTGCATTCAGGTTTTAGCAAAGTTAACAGGCATCTCAGGAGCCATTAGGATTTTAATATTCATACACTTCCCTAATTGTTTGCTTCCCAGTGCCTTGTCTTCCTGCCAGGAGATGAAAATGTTCCTCACCTAGAGCCAGACTCCTCCAGCTCCCTGACTAATTTTCCTACAAATTTTGCAGCCAGAGCAGTTGGCTGTAGACCTGTTCAACACTAAAATTGTACCTAGGGTGAAATTCATCTCCCTGGCTCCATGTGCCTCCATCTATCTGGGCACCATCTAGCCTGCTGTTGTCTTTTTAGAGTCAATGCCTTCAAGAAGGATTTATCTCTTGCTGAAACAGGTGCCCAAAATCAATTACAGCCATCCTTTAGTCCATGTCACACGGCTATGGAGGGAGCTCTGATAAGACAGCAGTGGTGTGAACATCTAAAACGCTGTGAGGTGAATCCTACTCTTGTGCCACGAATGCTGTTCTCTAGTAATTAAAGCTGCTTTAAAAGAACGTAAGGAATTATGAAAAATCCCCAGATGCACTGAGAAAGGTCATCAAAAGACCTGACTCCTTTCTCATTGCTTTGATTGCAGAGTTCCTATATCTTCCTAATTCCAAACACCCTCTTGAACCTCCCAATCCCAATCACAGCCCCAAGAAATTTATATGGAGTTTCTGTATCCATTTTCAAGGGGTATGCACACAGATTGTTATCTTATCTGCAATGAGCTGTCCTTTCTGTAGCAGAACTGCAGGTTTGGATGCCTGAAACAGCAGCTTTTGAGGTCTGTAGCTGTGAATTTGGGGCAGGCTGATGAGCTGTACCTGTGCTTTTCACACCCACGTCCACACCAGGGCAAACACAGGCAAAAAGAGAATCAAAGAATCACAGAATGGTTTGGGTTGAAAGGAACCTCAGTGTTCATCCAGCTCCAACCCCCCTGCCATAATTCTTCCACTGCATCAGGTTGTTCAAAGCCCTATCCAGCCTGGCCTTGAACCCTTCCATGGATGGGGCTTCTCTGGGCACCCTGTGCCAGTGCCTCACCACCCTCACAGGGAAGAATTTCTTTCTAATATCTAATCTAAACCTGCCCTCTCTCATCTCAAAGCCCTTCCCTCTTGTCCCCCTTGTCCTATCACTCCGTAGCCTAATTTCTCCTGAAAGCCTTCAGGTGGGGAGGAGAGAAAGTTTCACTTTGGTCGTAAATCCAGCATTTTCAGTCTTCTCAGTGTCTATAAAACCTTGTAGAGTCTTTAATTTAGTGGGACTTTGGCACATGTTAAAAGATAGTCCTGAATGAGATACTAAACACCAGGGCCCTTTGAATGGAGCATTAGTATTTATTTTAGGTCTTCAGGTTATGCTCTTGCTCTATGGCTGTCCAATGGACTGGAGACCGTGGGTCTGCAGATACACATGTGCATAGACACACAACTGGTTCCCAAACTATCAATCACAGCACTAAAACAGAAAGTTCAATATCTTCTAAGATACACAGATGAAGAGGAAAAAAATAAAAGGGGGGGGGGGAAATGGAGAAAAAAAAAGGAAAAAAAAAAAGAAAAGCAAAAAAAGAAAGCACAGAAGTGGCTAGAGAACTGTCCAGAAGCAATAAGTGAAGTTTTTAAGCTAAGTTTGAAGACTAGCTGCAACTTGCTACACAGGAAAAAACAGAAGACAAAAGCACCATTATACTTTCTTAAAAATGTAAGAGTACAGCACACACATTCCCTGACAAGGTCATTAAACATGGGTTCAGAGACCCACAGCAGCATGTGCCCGGGTACAATGGGTGTTTACTCTCTGATTGAGAGAGGTGCTGGTATGCATAGGGGTTACTGTCACCTGAAGAATATAGTTTTTGGCCCCGTGTGGATCACAACTGCTTGGTGTGGTTAGTGCACAGAAATGCAGCTAAACCCTCCCCTTCAGATATCTAATCTGTTTGGAATCACAGGCATGTCCTGACTAAAAAATTAATTCTGCCAGGTGATATAACTTGTTTGAATTCGCAGGAATTTGCCATTTGGAAAAAGGAAAAAGGAAAGACATTTAATTAGGGATGGAGCTAAAGCAGCTAATTTGATCTTTCTATGGAAAAAAATAAATTACAGGTTAAAAATGAAGACTGTGTGCTCTGGGTGAAGCATGCTCCCTGCTTGCAGGTATGCTTTGATGAGGCTTCTTCTGCTAAGAAATGCAGCACGCGTTTCTGTCGAAGCAACAACTTTATCTTGCTGTTTGTTGTCCTCCTGCCTCTGACTCTGAGCAGATGGCCCAGCCACGCCAGGTGTTTATCCAGGGGGCTTCACTCTGGCACTGGGCTCTTTGTGGCATGTGTCACAGCACCCACAAGGAGGGTAAAGGCAAAGCCAGCTGCTGTGGCACAGGGAACCCACCTGCCTCTCCAGAGCTTCCCACCCCATACACTGCCTCAGCTCAGCCTGTCCTCTGTCCTTCCCAGGAAGGAGACTCTTTACACCCCTTCCCTTTCCCTGAAGCTGGGCAATCCCTTTTACTCACAGTGTTTTATCATACCAAAACCCTGTGGCACAGCCCCTGGAACAGAAATAGTGTGGTGGGGAGCCACAGGCAGGTGGGCACAGGGCCACCATGGTCAGGGCTGGCCCGAGCATGGCCATGAGACCACTGTCCACAGCTTTGCTGTGCCTTACAGAGCCCCAGGGCAGCCTTGAAGGAGCATCTGTGTTTGCCACATCCGCAAGGATATCTCAGCCCCCGCCCAGATGCAGAACGAGCCTTGCGGATTGGTTTGACCTCCAGCCCACAGATACCCAGGCAAATTTCCTGTTGACTTCCAGCACTGCAGATCATTAAGAGAACCAAGAACATGTCCCAGTAGCAATGTCTTTTGGGCTTCCTCCTCCCCAGGGAGGTCTAGGAGTCCATTTCTCCTTCTGCTTCCCCTGGGACACCCAGCCCAAGAGTATGATTCAAGACAGCCTCGTCACCTGCCACATCGGAGTGGTTCAAATGCAGACGGGTTAAATGGCACCCTTCCCCTGGCCATGAGCAGATGGTCTAGACCACTAAAACCACATTTTCTGGAAGTAGGTTTTCAGATGGAGTCACTTCCTTACAGGGTTCTTTGTCTTTTATCAGGAGGAGCGTAATCAGAAAGAAAAGCTAATTATTTACTGGAGGTTTTTTGTTTAAATCTTTTTTCTTATTAGTGTCCTTCCAGTTTATTACTCATCTGTGGCTTTTTTACAAGTTGTCTTTCAGGTGAGGCGCAGTGAAGTGGTGTTACATTCCATACATGTAGGGGCTTAGCTGCAGTTTCATTGTGTATTCAACCCTATAATTAAGACTCAGATGGAAGACTTTATGCCTCTAAAGCAAAGAAATTCTAGGTTTCTTGGCAAAACATTTGGCTGAGTACATAGAGAGCACCTTAAGTACTTAAATGGTCTCTACGTGAGGAAATCTGATGCCAGAAATGATGTACCTTAAAGGCAGGCTGTTGGGAAAAGGCAAACAAACCAGCGCTAAAACGCTTGATGTCTCAAGCTGCATTCTTCCTGAGTATTATTTTTTTCTTGGAAGATGCTCTGTGAGAGGAATTGTATTCTCAAAAACGACTTGTTGCTGGCACCAGATTAACGTGAGCCACATGAGGTGTGGGAGTCAGCAAAAACCACCCGGCTGGTTCTCAATAAATTATGAGGGACTCGACCGTCATCGCCTTTAAGCAAATCAATGCAGCGCTGCTGTGGTGTGCCAACAGCCAGGAATACTCCATGGGAGGTAGCCAGCATCTTTCTTAGGGCATGTCCATGCATGGCTGCAGTGCCTGGTCCCTTCGAGGGGAAGGAGGAGGGACTGTGGGATGGGGCACGTGGCAGGGTGGGTTTTTCAGTGAGTGGGGGGCATTGGCACAGGAGGGCTTTACCCACGAGAAAACCCCCGCAGGGAAAAGGGGAAGTGTGTCTCCTTCAGCCCAAAGCTCTGCACGGGACAGCCAAGGGCTGTGCTCCTGCCTGGGGATGGGCTGGGTCAGTCACAGGCAGGAGGAGATGCTTTGCTCTTGCCGGCGATGTTTTCCACCTGGGAGTGCACTCATCATCCTCCCCCGCCTCTCCTCTCTGCGTGCCACCCTGCAGCATTCCTGCATCCCCCAGGGCCTGCTGATGTGCGAACCACTGCTGGAAGAAAGGCTTTGGAGATGGGGGTCAGCAGAGCAGCCCTGTGACCCACCTCACCAATAAACCTGCTCTTTTATTTTTTGTCTCCTTCTGGAAGGCAGTGCCGCTCATTGCAGACTCAGAAGCTGGAATTGCTAGGTAGGAAGAAGAACACAGTCATTAGACTCGGGAGTATCACCCACCTTGTGCTCAGATGCCTGGGTGGAGCAACATGGGCTGGCAGCCTTAGCAGCCACCACTGGGACAATAAAAAGCAGCAAGAATGTTAATGCTGAGAGTAGCAGTGTCTGGTTCACACAGATCTTCTTCCAGCAGTTGGTCTCAAAATGCTACAAAAAAGGGATCAATAACTTTTTTTTTATAGATGGAGAAACAGTGGCACAGAGCAGTGACCTTGTCACTGTCATCCAGCTGGCTGCCAGCAGAGCCAGCAGCAGAATTAAATTCTTAGCCCATGCTTTCCCCAGCCTAAAACAAACTAAGCTTGGCCAATTTGACTTTTCTCAATGCCATTCTAAAATTTGGCAGAGAAACATCCACGTATCCTCCACTCACCTCCCCTGTGTTTGGAGCCAATCAAATGCTAAATGAAGCAGCAGAACCAGAGCAATAAAGATTTCTATCAATGGGGACCTCCCACTGCACAAGGAATGTATTTAGTTTGACCTTCAAAAGTAAGCATTTTGCCAAAAGTCTGACCGAGTTTTTTAGGGGTATCTCTGCTTCTTTCAAGGAGATAGTCTGCGTATCAGATGAGCCAGAATCTTTTGGGATGTGCAAATTACAACAGCCTCTTTTTTTTTTTTTTTTTGTTATTAAGCATCAGAGTAAATAAGTATAAGCCCTATACAGAGCATCTTGTTGGGGCATACATTGTATATGCTCCAGGGCACAAATATTTTACACACCCTCCCCTTTGATTTTTTTTTTTAATGGAATATGCAAATCGTGCATGTTTCAGCTGGGATTGTCTCTCTTTGATCTGACTGTTCTCCATCCTGGAATTTCTCACAGCAGGGAGAAACTGAACTGAGATGTGTGGCTACAGGGAATTTCACCTTGCACTTTCTCCAAGCCTGTTGGGAGCAGCAAACTCACTACAGAGACCTTGGAGGGTGGCAACAGGCTTGAAATAAAGTGTCTGCAAAGGCAAGGCCAGAGAGTACTGCTCCAGGCCATTGCAAAGCATGAGCAAAAGGGCTTGGGTGCCATCTATGTGGGGATTCACACAAATGGGACAGTGACGTGACAAAAAGCCATGGTTTGCTTTGAATTGCAATGCCTGTTCTCAGCATGAGGTGGTAGAGGCACTGATAGCAGGTCGTGATGTGTGCAGCAGGGTGGAGAGCAGCGTTTGGCTCTCCTGCCCAAGCAAAGACCTACACCAGTCAAACCCCAGTTAGCACCTGCTCTCAGTGCTGTTATGTGTGTTATGTTAATGGCTCAGTTCGCTGCCTTTGCCCAGCACCTCTTGGCCCCACAGGGTCTTAACAATAATTCAGGGTGCGAACTGTCCCGTGGCTGCGCCCTCAGGTGTCCCGCCAAGCAGGGCGGGAGCTGCTCCGTCCGCAAACGAGTCACAGGAAAATGGCTTTAGAAAGCACAGCGGGGGAAAGGCTGGGGCGAGAGCCACCTGCACCCAGCCGGGAGGGCGGGCAGGGCCGCAGAGGAGAGGTCAGCTGGAGCAAGGAGCGGTGCCTTGGCTACGCTGCCAAAACAGCTCCCGCCAGGGCTTGAATTACCGCCTTTGTGCAAACACCCGCGCGGCCACCGCCACCAGCTCCCGTCTTTGATGGAGCAGATAGGGCTGAAAGGAAAACAGAGCACGGAGAGAAAGCAGCATATGGCGATACCGGTGGGTTTGCTGGGTGAAACGTGCTCCTGCTCCCGCTGGAGCCAGGGGAAGTTTTGCCTCTGACCACAGCAGCAGCAGGAAATGAAGCTCAGGGGCCTGGACTGGCAGGGTGTTTTGGCACACAGGGAAATGAGCTGATGAAGGGACACATCCATGACCAGGACGACCATCCACCTGTATTCCAGGCTGTGCTGCAGCGAAACAAGCACATTCAGGAATATACAAGTTTTGAGACATAACCATCTGAGTTGTCTGCAGAGAAATATACTGGGGAAATGAGGGAAAAAGAGAGGGAGGGAGGGTGCCCTTCCTGAATTTGGAAAGCATTCCTGTTTATTTCTGCTTGCCTGTGGGGGAGAGGGAAGCTCAATGAATCATCCCAGCCACATAAAGAGCACAACTAAGATTTTACCTGCTCGAGAAGAAAGCTTTTTCATGGCTCATAAATGCTTATTGATTTGTCCTTTTCTAATTGTGTGCCTCTGCATTTCTGAGAGCACAAGTGGAAAGAAAACATCCCTGAAAAACCTCACAACACTATTAGCAGAGGTCTGACCCTCAGTCCCTTGACAGAGATGTAGCCACTTGCCTCCAGCAATGGATTTGGTCCATCCTCTGCTGACAAAAGCAAACCAGCCCTGGCATGTGGAGTCCCTGGTGTGTGGAACCCCTGGCCTGCAGCAGTGCCCTCCTGTGCTCCCCACTGCCTCTCCCCTGCACACGTTTGCCTTTCAGGCAAGTGCAGGACACTGCCAAGGGTCAGCTGGGGGGTAGCCAAGAGTTTGGCCTGCAGAGTCTTCGGGCTTATCAATGGGCTGTTGTTCAGCTTGGGATTCCTGAGCTCCTTAGTCACATCTTTGCAGGTAACTATAAATCACCTTCTGCAGAACCTGGGGTTTTGCAATACTTGGCCCTCTGCAATTTTGCCTCTTCTGCAAATAACAGGAGTGGCCATTTTTGCTCTGCTTCAGACAGGCCTTCCAGTTACATGCTCTGGATTCACAAAGAATTAGTTGGGCTGATCCTGCCTCCTTGCCGAATTTATTAAATTTCATTAAAAACAGCTAAAAACACATTAAGTTTCTCTATGCTCTTCTTTGTCCATGTAAGGAATAGTTGCCGGTGGGCTGGAAAATTGGCAAAAGCAATGCTAAAAACATCACTAAACAGGCTCAGGAAAAGACTGGGAAGAGATTGCATACCTGCCCAAATGTACATGTCTGGTCCAGGCCACTGGTGGGTGACCTTTCCCCTCAGGTGGGCTCAGTGGTGGTTGCTGGTTGAAGCCCTCCTGCTGTTGCTGTGACACTGCTCAGTTGTGCAGAAGAAGGTGGCTTCTGGGGTCTCCCTTTTGCCCCACATCAGATCCCATCCACCTCTGTGGATGATGGAGTCCCAGAGGCCAAACCCTGCATCCACACTCCTCCTCTGTGTTTTGTGCTGTGCAGTTTCACAGTGCAGCAGTTTGTCTGGGAGCAGGGCTGCACAGCTAAATGTGGGTCTCAGGCAGTTTCAGCAGATGGTTTAGGAGTGCTGTGGCCATGGTAGGGCTCTGCTTGGGGCAAGGGGCCCTGCCACCACTCCCACATGCGCTTTGGGACCAAGGGGATGTGCTGTCAGGGACCCCAAGGCTGAGCTGCTTTGCACCAACCATGGTGTCCACCAGCCTTGGGTGACAGCAGTGCCTCCCCATGTCTGTGGGGTTTGGCTCTGGGGCAGCTCATCCAATGGCAAAGTACTCCCACTCCCTCAGCACTGAGCTAATCAGGACATAAACAACTGTACTGCAGGCTTTAATGTTTTCTGCCTCATTTTTCACACAGGGTCCTTCCCTGTCTACAAATTGGCTAAAAAAACCATGGAAAAATCCCACACTACTGCAGCAAACCATCAGCATGGCTGTCATGTCTCTGTGCCTGGTCCGTTCTGCCCATGGGAGCAGCTGCCGCATCGGCTGCTGAGGCTGCTCAGGGCTGGATTTATTTTGAAATTTCTTTTTTATTACGGGGATAGTTTTGACTTTTCCACTTTTCAGGTTCACTCACCCTCTCGTCGGTGTCTCTCCCTCTCTGAGCTCACTTAATAATGCATGACAAGGGCTCGCTCTGCCACAGCAGCAATAATGCAGCGCGTCCCCGCTCCGTGCGGGGTCAGGTTTCTGCCGCTCGGGAATTCGACAGATGGAAACGCTGGGATTCTTTCCATGGCCCTCCTGCCTCCCAGGCCCCCAGGATAGCAGAAGATTATCGAGGGCATATCCCAGCACAGTTGCAGGCATGGGAGAGGGAGGACCTGTGGCGAGGGTGGTGGGGAGGAAGAGGGGGTATGAGTCATTATTTTAATGAAACTGGTGAAGATGAGAACCTTTCCTATGCCTGAGAAGGCAGTGCACTCATATTGCTAATTAAATCAGTTTGGCTTCTTTAAACTGATTTTATTTCACTCTCATCACTCAACTAATTAAAAAACTCAGACACAAGGCCTCCTCACCTCCATCCCCAAAATTATTCTGGTGTATCCTTTCCTTTGTTTTTTCTTCATCACATCAGAAGCAGTCGTCTGTTCCAAGGGAGTCTGAAGATGATGTCCAAACACTGGGTCTGCCTCACCCAGAAGGGATGAGGCCATGATCAGAAGCTCTAGTGCTTCTGCACAATATTGTGCTGCCACCTCTGAGTCACTGCTGCTCTTAGAGATCCACTTCTAGAGACGCAGGGACTGGTCCATATGATCAGGCCCTTCCCCTGTCTGTGCAGAGGATGCTGTTTTCACATCAGTCCTTCTTGTGCCAATTTCCCCACAGGTGCCAACCTGATGCAGTAGAGGAGAAAAGGGAATTTTGGAAGCTGGTCTGGTGATAGAGCAATGTGTATCTTATTTCCCTAAGCTGTGCTGACTGTGAGAGCTAGGGTTTTCAGGTGACAGAAGACAGACAAAAAAACACGGACTAGGAAAAGCTAAAATGCACATGAGGGCACTGAAAAGAGGAACAACTGAGAGGATGTCACAGCCAAAGCTAAAAAAGATCAAAAAAGATGGCTCATTTGAGCAGGTTTGTCATACAAAAGCACAGCACTAATGGTAGTTTTCTGTGTCATATGTCTTTGTTTCTTACACTGAGAAGTATGGATGGGAGCAGCAGCATGCACAGGCCAGGGATGTTGGGGTTTCCGGATGAAGTGCCAGCCCATGCTTGAGTGTGCACAGGTGAGGCCATCCTGAAAGACGGCCTGAAACCACACTCGCCCTCCAGCCCTGAGGCTGCCTCCCATCACCTCTCACATTCATTGACCTTGGGGCACGATGGTTTCTGACTTCTGCCCCAGTCCTCTATGTGTGGAAAGACCTGGGCTTCTTTGCCCCCAGAAGTCATCTTTCCTTCCAAAAACCCAAAATCCCAGCTACCTTCCGGATTTCATCCCAGTTGAAATAGCTGCTTGTTCCAGCAAGAGTTGTCTGCACAGTAACAAAAACATTCATCTTCATTTTAGAGCAGGAAACATTGCAAAAGCCAAAGCTGGTTATACTTTATGGTGATGTCAGCTGGCTGAAGCAGTCTCACAAAAATAATGTTGCTGTCAGAAATGATTGCTGGGATATGGAAACACCACTGCAGCAGAGAGTGTGGAGTTTTGGGGACCATTCCACTGCTTCTGCAGCTGCTTTCAATGGGGAAAGGATTGAACAGCAACCCATTACTCAATGCCATGCAGTGCCAGTGCCTGCCTGGGATGGCCAGTGACAGCTGAGTGAGCACAAGGACAGCAGGTTGCTGCCTAGGCTGAGTGCATTCCCTCAGCCTTCTGCAGCTGCAACTCACATTTTACCACCCAATGCTGCCCCACACAGCAACCGAGCTTCTAAACACGGGACTTAGACACATCCATACTGTGAATTCATTGATTTTTGTCTTGGCCAGGATATGCACCATGCTCTGGCAGCTATGGGAGCTGAGCATGCATGAGCAGGAGCAGTGGTGCTGTGGACACTGGTGTAGCCCTGGTGCTCCACGGCCAGCAAAGCTGGGAGGGGAAGGAGGATATGTGCTGAACTTTCACATCCTCAGGTCTGGGCGCTCAGGGTGGCAGGGAGGATGTGGTGTGGCCCAGCAGGGCTGTTTCAGTGCCTCTGGCTGGAGAGGGACAGCTGGCTGCTGGCAGGGACATCACCACGGGCACGGTGGCCCTCCCCTCAGCTCCAGGGAGGAGAGGCAGGGTAAAACATGGAACATCAGGCAGCCATATCATTTGACTTTATCCCTTTATGAGGCCACTTTGTGGTCTCTGTCAATCCTGGATGACAAGATATGTAGATGGAAGCCAGCATTTGCTCCATGTCTCAGTTTGCCTGCTCCAGCCAGGCTTAAAGTGCCTTGAGAACACGGACAGAGACAGGTCCTGCACCAAAATATGTCACTGCTGGCTGACGCAATCCAGGCAAGAGACAGGGGGACTTAAGACAGCTCATGAAAAATATGCCATGACACTCTCCTTTAAACCTTGCCTTCAGGCTTTTGGACTTAAAAATAACTCACACACCATTGTCCATTTATGTTTAGCTCACTGGGGGCTTTCTTTCCTGCAGGAATGCAAGGATTAGATGGTCTCCTCCGCTTGTGTGGTGACTCCAGCAGCACCCCGCGAAGTGATCATGTTCTTCTCTCCTAAAGCCCGGGCTGGATTGGCAGCAGCGGTGCAACAGCAGATGCATGAATGAGATTCCAGCGCTCCCCATCCCGTCCCGGCGGGAAGAAGGGCACTGCTGTGCAGGAGAGGCTCTGGGGCAGGCTGGAGCAGGGCCTGCGAGCCAAGGGAAGACTCCAAGAAGAAAGTGGGTGACATTCAGGTCTGTTTTGTAGGCAACAAACCCTACTGATTGCAATACCCCGATTTCTGAGGGTCAGGCCCAGCTGCCTGGCTGAAATCGGTGACAAGTTGCCAGCAGGTTTCAGTGCAGTAAAGTGGGAATGACGGCAGGAATTGGCTGCAGAGTTTTGTCAATCAAGAAGTGTTAGATGGGCAGGTACTTAACAGGATGCAGCATAATCATCAGAGAAGGGAGGTGTAACACTGGCTGGAATATTGGCTGTGGCTGGGGATGTTGTGGTCTCATAAACCTCAGTCTGCCCTCAGAGCTGAGCTCTCTGCAATGCGTCAGAATAGTATATGGGGTAAAACAAGCGACGGGCCTGGTGCTGGCTCCGCTCCGGTTTCCCTGATTAGGCACTTATTTAGCCATGTAACTATCTGGGGGTGGTGGGGAAGATGGAAATAAAAGAGGAGTTTTACTAGGAGAGGCCTAGAATGAGCACCCACAAAACCTGAGAGCAGGTTTACATCTCAGAGCACACCTCAGGTGTGGGCTCTGCATCACAGCAGAAGACAACTTTGTCACAGGGAGAGACATTTGTGTCTCCATCCCTTGGGGGACAGATGGGAGATGGAACAGTGTCCCAGAACAAGCCTGACTTCTCTGGAGATTGTCTTGCAGATACAGGGAGGCAAATCTCGTTCAGAAGGAATTTCACTATCAGGGACAGTGAGGTTGGGCCAGGTGCTGGCTGCCATGCTGGGTGTTGGTGTGCTTTCCCTGGGTGGTACCAGTCCTCTGTGCTCCCTCAGGAGCAGTCCAGGCATCCAGCCAGAGGGATGTGGCAGCAGGCACCGCTGAGCTCTGGGCTCTGCACTTCAAAAAATGATTCACAGGGGAGGTGGGGAAGTGGTTTAAGCCCAGATAACACAATACTTCCCCATCCCTCCACATCAGCTCAGGGAATCAGTGCTGCCTGTCAGAGGCTGCTGAGATTGCCATGACTTTCTCCTGCAGTTTCAGGCCTTCCTAGTGCCTCCTTCTTGTGTCATTTCACCATTTTGGGGTGTAGTCAGAACACCTTCACGCTAGTGCCTCAGCACATTTCACCTCCAACAGAGGTAAGAGCTGCTGCTGTTCCTTTGGTTCACAGGCCTCCTAAGGCACTGCTTTTGGAGGCGCTGTCACAGGATCACTACTACTGGGGAACAGCCTCCTCCAGCCCACTGGACTGCATGGAGATAAGCAGCTTTCCTCCAAACTGCTTCAGCCTCCTGTGATCTTTATGGAGCAATTTGTTATGTCAAGTGTAGGACGTTGCATGGGACACCAGGGCAGTGGTCCTTAAAGAATGCTTGTTGGAGAAGGAACACTTCGCAAAGGTGAACTTGAGGTGAGAGGAACACGTAGCTCAGATGTCAAATGCCGCGCTGAAGAAGTGTTTGGTGATGAAATAAAGATCGGTAAACTCTGTTGTGATGGCTGGTTTGAGAGATCGAGTATTGCCTTCAGGCTGACTGTAAAAATGTGGAGAATCTAAAGGCACATGGGGCTGACAAAAGAGAAAAGTGGTAGATGATCATTCATACCAGTCTAATAATGCTGGAAATAATTTGAAACAAATTAGAGGTGGAAAACAGAGAGTCAAATTTGAAAAAATGAAAGAACAACCTGTAGGTATTGCTAATATTTCTTGTCCGGTATGAGAGAAAAATTTTCCTTGTGGATAATTGGACTCTCCAGCCAAGGAAGAATGTCTAATTGTAATTCATGTGGAGAAGAAATTGTTGGTTGTCATCATTAGTGATAATATATTTGTACTGGATGTTCTGATGAGGGCCCTCTGTGGTCAGGTAAACATGCCTGCAAGGCTTAGGAATAGTCCCTTCCTTTGAAAGAGCGCTTAATTACATCTAGAGAGACCTATTGCACCTTCAAACATGATGAATTACCATTGCTAAGCTTCTGACATGAGAGTTGCCTGTCTGCTGAGCAGTGGTAGGGATCAGGAGACTCGGTAGGTGGTTCCTCAGTAAAGTAAAAATCATTATCACCATCTGAGTCTATCCTTAATGTGTTTTATTTCCACACACCTCCTCATCTCCTGGGTCTGAGCTGGCCAAATGACACACATGACTTTCTTCTCTTCTGACCTCCCAGCCCCTTGCCAAGGTGCAATTCCCAAGAGAAAAAACACCATGAGAAGGTCTACCACAGTCGTTGGCTTGACCTAGCTCTCAGGATGAAAGGAGGTAGCTCACCCAGCAGGTGGTCACAGGACTAAGCAACCCACGAAGATTCATGAAAATGCCTGTGTTGAACCATTTGGCCTCAGGACAGCTGTAGAGGTATTTACCAGAGCACTTTCCCTGCTTCTGAGGGGAAGAGATTGTCTCTGCCTCATGAGTCCCTTACAGAAGCTGGCTTGAAGAACAGCAGAACCCTCTGGTGATCCCTCTGTATTTATGCAAATTAACTCTTAATGTGGGAAAAAAATAACTTCAGCATGTTTTTCCTGGTCACCTTTCTGATTTGTGAAGTTTTACCCAGTGGTCCCTATTATAACATTCCTGGGAAGCCACTGGGGTGGCACTGTTCAGGCAGGCCAGGCAGAGTTCAGAGGAGCAAACCAGCTCTCCTGATAAAAATAAGCCCTCTGAGATAGCTGGAAAGGTCTTTCTTGTGGGCTTTGCTAAATACCATGGTCTAACGGGCCCTTATGTGCTCCTTTGTACTGGCTGCATGTGCTGGATGCACACCCTGGTGCTGTGAGTCCAGGCTGCAGGTTGGGCACCCAAATTAATCAGCGCAGACACACTGAGCCTGCAAAAACAAGAGGTTCATAAACCAATTTCAGCTGTACACCGAGTCACATGGGCATGGGTTATACTTGGGATGCATTTCTCTTGGTTTGATAAAGTTGTAGAATCATTAAAGTTGGGAAAAACTTTTAAGATCATCAAGTCCAACCCTTAATCCAGCACTGACTAGCCCACCACTAAAATGTCCCCAGCTGCCACATCTACACATCTTTTAAATTCCTTCCAGGATGGTGGCTCCACCACTTCCCTGGGCAGCCTGTTCCAGTGCTTGGCCACCCTTTAAGTGAAGAAATTTTCCCTAATATCCAATCTAAACTTCCCCTGTGCAACTTGAGGCCATGTCCTCTCGTCCTATCACTTGTGAAATGGGAGAGGAGACTTCCCCCCGATCTACAACATTTCGGGTAGTTGTGGAGAACAATAAGGTCCCCCTTGAGCCTTCTTTTCTTCAGGCTGAACAACCCCAGATTCCTCAGCTGCTCCTTATCAGACCTGCGCTCCAAGTTTCCCACTGGCACAGCCCCGATGGCTTCACTGCCATATAAACATGATAAGGATCCCACGGGAAGTGTCTGTGTCCTTGCATTAGGGCTTGAATATACTACAGTGGCACAACAGGTCTGCTTCTAAAGACAGGTGTGTTTCCTTCAAGTAACTGTATGGAAAAGATCAGAGAGGCACAGTCCTGAGCAGATCTGGAGCTCTCTGCTTCCGTCTGCTGCTGGGACCGGAGCTAAGCACGCTGTGAAGGACCAGAAACCCCTGTGATCACTTAAAAGGAGAGTGATGATTTCCCTCAATGACTTGAGGGAAATAGGCAGGTGAAACCCTGTGAGTGAGGTCCTAATTCATCAAAGTCTTTCCCCACAGGCCAGCATATGGGCTACCCTAAAATACCAGTATCAGCCTGATAATGATGAGTCTAATGTTGAGTAAGAGCATTTTCCCAGCTCAGTGCCCATGCAAACGGACAGTTCCATGGGAAAACATCACTGAGGGCTCCCCAACCTTGCTTATCCTGAGACAGCAGGGACTGCAGCAACAGAGCTTGATCCAGTTTGCCAGACAGGCTTTTTTTCCCCAGAAGCCAAGCCAACAAAGCCCATAGTATGTGTGCAAAGCTGCAGAGATCTTCTCCATGTCTGTTTCTTCTGGACAAGGTGGTCAGGCCATAGTGGTTTGGAGCTACTCGGGATGTGCTAGACCACCCCAGTGGGGCAGTCATGGCATCCCTGGTGGAGCTGGAGAGAGCTGATGGAGTGAAGAACATTTGCATTGCTGTGAGCCTCAGCTCCCCTGTGGCACCCAGCTGCAAACTGCTGCAAGGCAAAGAGAAAGTGTTGCTCTGTAATCTGAGTTGCTTTTTGTCATACTTTCCGCATTGGTTCACATCCTGTTCTCTTTTCACTGTAGCTCCCCTATCCCTGTCTCTTCCAAGCCAGAACATTTCCATTGGAAATCTCCCTGCCCGAGTCCCTTAGTCTGCACCCTGCCCAGGATGAGGGTACGGAGTGATGTTTATTTGCCACAGGGCGTCAGGGCTTACGGCTCTGGTTTGCTCCTGCTTGCCTGCACATTCCCGCCTGGGATAACAGTATTGTCTCAAGGAGCGGCTGGCATAGGTATGGGATCAGGAAACTTGTTTGGTCATGCCGTAATCAGAGCAGGAACTCTCTTATCTGCTTGTATCACACAGTGCTGCAGAGCAGCTTCCCTAACACAGCGGAACCCCTGGGACCCTGCCACCGTGGGACCAGGGGCTCCAGCGCAGCACCGCTACCCAGAAACGGATCAGGCCATCCTCCCTGTGCTGACCGCTGTGTTCTGCTTCCTTGAGGATCCCATAAAAGCATGGAGAGGAAGGGACAAGCAGGGGAAAATCTGTGCATTCATTGCAGCTCCAAACCTGGGGCCAGCTGCTCCCTTCAAGCAACACTGCATACAAAAACTGCACCTGGTCATGTTGTAAACCCCAGGGAAGTGGGTTTTGGCTACCCATGAACCTGCCCAGGGAGCAACGAGTGCCTTGGCATTGGGCACTTTAGAGAGCACCCATTGGCCAGGATCTGCCTGTGTTGCCTTATCCTGCAGCCAGCCTTCCTGTGCTCATGTCATCTGCGTAGGAGTGAGCTTGGAGAAAGCTGAGCCACAGTTTTGGACTGCTTGAGGGATGCAAAATAAGACACAAACTTCACCACGGTGTTTTCCAGCCCTCCAAATCCTGCATGGTGCTGCCTGCCCAGTTTCTGATCAGGAGTGAAGGCAAGTGCTCTGTACTGCAGCCATTGGCACAGAGAATAGCGTGTTTCAGGCAATGGCAACCAGGAGCAGCTAATTAACCCTGACCATATTTGAAATAATTGCTACTCAAAACAGATGCACACCAGGCTGGTTAATGCATGCCCTGCTCTGTGGTCAGTTGTCTCCTGGTGCTCCTGGGCAGCCAGGGTTTAAGTGGTGGTTCATCTGGACGTCTCCTTTTCCATATGGAGGGGTTGTGAGGGTGAAAACTCCCACTCTGAGATATGCCCAGTGCCCCCCTGCTGCCAACTCCATGCATGTGTGACATGATGAGGCAAGAAAATTAAACAGGAGTGGGAATTTCTGACGGCATTTGAGCAGAAGGAGAGGTTGGTCTTTAGAAGCTCTCTGGGTTCAGGCTTGTTTCTGCACTGCCTTTTCAGAGGAAATGTTTCCAGGTTTTTCCAAGCCTCTTAAAAAAAGATGTTGAGCTCAGCAGACATATTCCAGCATTTTGCCTCAGACCTTGCTCACCATGAAAATACTGTGATATTCAAAAATACAGGGACAAGCCAGCAGTTGCAAGCTTTGGGCTGGGTCCAAGGGCGGGCAAACTGACTCCGGGCTGTTGCTGTCATAGCACCAATGGTATCTTCCTCCCTTTGGTACCCTGGGGCTGCTGTGGCTGACAATGTCTTTATGGACCTCCCCCAAATCCAAGAACAAACAGAGTTTTCCATCACGTGAGGACTGCTGTGATTTATTGCCAAATAACCAATTGACAAGAGGTGGAAGAGCTGTCAGGACAGGGAGGGGGTGGTCATGATGTCCTGGACAGGGACTGAAAACCAATAGGGCAGAAGTCTTTAGTGCAGTGCTGGAACATAGAAAGAGTACAGATGCAAGGCGTAAGCCTTAGGTTCAGCAAAGCAAGCTGCTGGCTTCAGGTTTGGGCTGCAGGATTGAACCCAGTAAAGCAAGTAAAATATTGCAGAGGAACAGGCAAAGACTGTCATGGGAAGGAAAGCACTGCTGCTTGTTTGCTTTCCTCTCAGTGCACTGCAAGGAGAATCAACAGCTAAGCAGCATCTCATGGACTGCTCCTGCGTCTGAGGCATTGCCAGCATCCACAGGTCCATCTTGTCTATTACTTTACAATAAATCACAGCAGCTCTTCCCCAATGGAAACTCCCTGTTTGTTCTTGGATTTAGGGGCAGAGGCATGCTGGGGGCTGGCCAGGCCGAGATTGAATGTGTTTGCACATTCCCTGCCCTCGCAGGATTGAATCCCTGTCAGGCCGGTGATGGATGCACTGCTGAGCCAGTGTATCTGATAACCACAATCATTAACTAGGTTGTTGGAGGGTCAGGGGTTGGAGGGCCAAACACCGTCCCTGCTCCCGGCTTTATGAGGTTCCTTTGTGGCATTGTGTGTGAGCACAAGCCGTGTGGGCAGGGAAAGCCACCGCCAGGCCCTGCCGTCGTGGCCAAGCCATGGGGGGACGTGGTGAGCAAGGGACAAGCTGTTTGCACAAGGATGGGGAGAGAATTTTGGGGCTTGGGTTGCTCAGGCACTGGGTCTGCCCTGTTGTTGGGAATGAATGCAGGATTTCCCCACACTCATGTCTTTGTTTGAGAATGGCATTTGCCTTTGCTCTCTGCAGAAGGACAAAGGGCACTGTGGCTGCGCTGGCTTCCACTCCTCATCTTCTTCACTGCCCTCCCCCCCTCCTCCTCTGGAAAAGGTAATTTATGGGCCTCTCTCCTTTCTCCATCAGGGCCTCCCTGCAGTTTCTTGCTCTCACACACATGCCCAGGATATTTTCTGGAGAATTGCCCTCCATTCACTTACGTCTGATGCACAAACACGTGCGGATCCCGGGGAGGCAGTCACTTTCCCAGGCAGATGTCTCCAAGTGTTAAAAAATAATCAGCTGCAAGCTGGGATGCTCCTATTCATCCTGGAGGGCAAATTGCAGCGGAAAGAAAGGGATGTGACTGTCCCCTGGCTCTTTATGGAGGGTCTGTTTCTTAAGAGGCTATTGAACCAGATTCAATGCACCACTGAGGCATCTAAGAGGGGATTTAGGGACTTAAAGTTTGCCTGTGGGCACCAATACACACTTTGTGAACAAATGGCTGGGATCCTGAAAAGGTTAGCAGGCTGACAAAAGAGGGGGAAGAAGCAATCAACTCACATTGGGGCAGAGAAGAGAGAATGAGCATGGGACAAAATGGCAGCAGGATGCTCAGGTGGGCCCAAGATTGAGAGAAAAAACCCTGGGATGAAATTCCTGAGCAGGAATGTGCTGCCCAGCAACTTTGGGAAATACACTGGAAAAAGTGTAGAGGGGAAAATGTGTGATATTAAGTACATCCACTTCAGTGACCAAAAATACTTTTGCTCATTCTTCAGTGTCACAAGAAGACATTTTTGTCATAGCTTATTTAGACAGCTGCCTGCAAATAATCAGGTTGAGTCCTATCTGTCAGTAACGTAAAAAAAAAAAAAAAAAGAAAAAAAAAGAAAATGAAAGGAAAGGAAAGGAAAAACAAATGCCATTCCTTAAATAAATTCCAACTTTCAAACTTTCTATGGGAACATATAGCTTTCAATCAAAAATGACTTTGCAGGAAGTTGCACTGGCACTTTCTTGCCAAGGTCAAGATATTCTCTCAGCCTTTTCTAAGAGCCTTCTTCTTTTTTTTCTTTCCTTTTTTTTTTTTTTTGAAACTTGTCATTAATTTTTAATGCATATTCTATTACAAACAGCAGTGTACTTCAGAAAACACTGAGCCTGGAATAAGGAGCATTGATTGTATTGACGGAAAATGCTCTTCTGACATCTGATGTCCCACTTGTACCTTTCCAAGGAGATTTCAAACTGTTTTTTATTATTATGTTTTGGTACCAATATTTCAAACTCAGTTAAGTCTCAAAATCATGTAAATTCTCCTCCCTCTGCACAGTCACCAAAGGAAACTCTCATCCTGTGTAGCTTTACTCATTTCTCCCACAGACCTGTGAAATGTGTCATCGCCAGCACTGCTGCCAGGCACAGGGACAAGGAGAGGCAGAGCTGGCAGAAAGGCATTTATTGGCAGTGGGGAATGGGACAGCCTGCTTGGGGAACATGTGTGAGAAGTGTGGAAGGCAGCAGGGTGCAGAGCCCCTGGGAGCATCCCCTGGTGAGGGGGTGCTGCAGGCAGCACCTTCTCCAAGTTCTCTCTGAACAGTGCCCCAGGGTGTTTGTGGTCTGGGCTCTGGCTCAGGTGGGCTGTGCTGCAGGCCAGGGGCTGTATTAACCCTGCTGCTTGGTGGCCTTTGACAGGAGACAACCTGGCTGCAGTCCCTGGGGAGGTGCAGGCAGGAATGGAAGCAGGTGGTGGCTGGAGAGGGACCCAGTTTTCATGGCACAACACAGTAGGGAGAAAAAACTGCTGAAAAGCAGAATATTCGGGCAGAGGTCCTTTTCTTCAGCTGCTCCTGGAGTGGCGCCACTCCCAGAAATGTCACACTGGAATTGGGAAGCCTCACTGCAGGCTGTCCAGCACCAATTGGAAGGAAGAAGACTCTGCAGAGAGGATAACAGCTGAAGGCCCAATGCAGGCACACAGGGCCCAATGCAGGCACACAGGAGAGATCAGATTAGAGGGGATCCAAGTTCCTGGGCCATGGAACACTTACCAGACAGGTTCTCTCATCTGCACTACCAAAATTTGAGGGCTCTCCATGAATGTGGTGTCTGCACACCACAATGTTGGTGGAAAGCAAAGCCCATGCCCAGGGCTGGTCCACACCAGCAGCGCTGAGCTGGGATGCTGGGCATGCTGTGAGGTCAAAGGCAGGCTGGGCATCACTCCCCGACAGCTGTCTCCAGACCCAAACACGAGCCCAGGCCTAGGCAGCAAGTCTGGGAACGTTTCTGTGTATGGGCAGAAGCCAAGCAGGTGCTCTCAGAAGCTCTCCTTAACTCTCCATCAAGAACTCACCCCCTGGATAAAATGGGGAAGGCAGAAGAAAGAAGCTGCACTAAAAACTGTCCTTATCTGGTTAATTTTTAACACATGTTCCTCTCCTGTGCCTTTCTGTCCTGCACAAAGAACCCTTTAGTCTTTCCTCGACAGCTGGATGGTGTCCCAGTCCCATTGCAGATATGTGGGCTCCAAACACTCTGCACTTGACTCCCCATTTGGGAAACCACTTTGAGGTCACTCGGGAAACTTGGCACCTGGAGGTTTTGAAGCTGTGTCTGACTCAGAGGTGCAGGAGCTGCTGCCATGAGCTTGGTTTGTGAGATGACTGCACACAACATCTCTGACATGAGAGCTGATTAATGCCACCCAGACCATGGCTGAAGCATTTGCTGAATCACCTCTCTCCTTTGCCCGAGATGGGTATTTTTTTGTTATTTATTACTCATAAGGAAGACATGTTTGTCAGGCTTGTAAGCCATGGGCTGCTCTGTGGCATCCAAACAGCTTTGCAAGCGAAGGCTTCTTGGCCTCCTGTCCAGACTGAAAGCAACAAATATTAAATGTTTCTTCTTCTGAAGACCAAAGGATTCGCAGCAAAGTTAGTGTGAGTATTCCTGTGCAAAGATTTATATTCTAAAGGAGGAATGATTTGACAATGCAACAGGCCCCACGCAATGCCCCCTTTCAGTGACATTATTGTGTGGCTTGGTGAAGGAAATGGTGAAATGCTCCTCCCTTGTGTCAGCCAGCTGTGGGCAGAGCATACTTAAATTGTCACCTGAGACCCAACACTGCACAGAGGCCAACAAAACACTTCCAATCAAGCTAATAATTCCCAGAAAGGAATTTGTTTGGTGAACATGAGCAAGGTCTCTGAGAAGTCCTTGGAGTTACTGACTACATCCATCCTTGAGTTTTTCTTGGCAAGTTGTGGGTGGAGTTGTTGGGGATTTTTTTTTTTTGTTGTTTTGTTTTGTTTTTGGTTTTTTGGTTTGGTTTTGTTATTGTCAGAATTTCAGGTGCATTCTGAAGAGAAATGCAGGATGTAGGATAAGCTTGAACTGAATAAAACTTCACAAAGAACCTTCATTGAGACAGGACTTCTGTAGCAGGAAGGACAATTCAGTGAGGATCAAGAATAGTGTCCAGGGAATAGAAATGGGAGATGAACTGAGATGCTAATTTTTCTGTCCTAATAGATACCAGGCCAGGCACTAGCTGGCCAGAGAGCAAGGGGGCTTTTCTCCCTGTCCCTGGTGCACACCACCAGTGCTCCTGGCTCTTCTCCACCGGGGGCAAAGCCAAAGACACAGTGAGGTGAGTGCAGCTCTTGGGCTTTGCCTTGGGATGGAGGGAAGCAGGAACGTGCCTGCCCACTCTGCACACCAAGTTGAACACAGAATTAAGGGCGCATGGGGGGCTTCCTTTTGGTGTTGAGCTAAAAAACATGTGGAAAGGAGACCTTTTTCTCCAGTGAGCAGCTCTAGCTGTCAAGTCCTACATCCTGAACTTCCTCACTCCAACCCTCTCTCAGAGATTTAGGCCCTGAAAGCACTGATATAACCATGCACAAATAGTCCAGATTCTCGATGGTGATTTTTCTCCTTTTCCTTTTTAATGGCACCAGAAAAGCCCCTACACTAATGCTTAGAGCCCGCTCCACCTTCAGTGTTGAGTCAACACCCCTCCTTTGAGCATGGACTCAAAGCACCATGGATTGCTCCCCACAGCACTATCATCAAGCCTGTCCTGGCTGGTCAGGGATAACGTCTGAGATGCCAACACCCATACCCAGTGCAGTACTGGGCCCCGAGTTATTTCTCTGCCCCCTTGTTGTATTTTCATCACATTTATCAAGTCATGCCATCTCTGAACAGCACATGGGTATTTTGTCAGGTTCCACATAGATTAAAAGCTATCTTTTCTTTCCATCTTTTGAAACCTGTTGTTTGCTCCTTATTCATTTCCTTTTGCTGATTTAATCTGCTGCAGAAATGAGCCGTTGCATGGTGGCTCCTCTGAGCTCCTGGAGGAACCCTGCACTCGGGCACCGTCCCACAGAAACCATCAGCCTTTTGTTCAGGGTGGACACCTCCCATGGAGATGCTTGCCCTGCACCTGCTGCCCATAGGATCTCAGCCACAGGAGGGCCTTATCCCAAAGTTTGGTCACAGGCCCTTTTCAGAGCCTGAGGAAAGAATGAAACATCCTGAGTTTTGGAAATCGTTTGTGGGAGACCAGGTTTCTGATGATGGTTGCCAGGGATATATGCCATCCATCATGGATATAAAAGGTAGGGGACGAGGGCAGACTTTAGAGGCTTAGAGCATCCTTAATTTTAGCAAAGAGGACTGAGAGACAGCCCGATACACATGCTTTGAAGATGTGAAAATATTCAGTTCTTCTGGAGTCTGCAACATTACCAAGACATGGAAGGACAAGAGTTTTTGAACCAGAAGGAAAGCACACGAGTGAACAGCGATGGTGATGAGTTTTCAGGACAAAGAGAAAGAAGTGCCCCATCTCCCAGTGTCTTCAGAGCACCATGGGCTTCAGCAAAACAAGCTACTGGGTTTGAGTGCCTGAGCTCAGTGACCTGTGTAAATCCAGATTTAGCAATTCCTTCTGGCCATAAACACTACGGCCCTGCTGGTTCTCACAGTTTACCAGTGGGAAAGGGCCGAATTTGGTAAACTCAGACATAAATGTCGCGTGCTATATTTATACAAACCAGTGCAGCTCTCTCCTTGTAGGGGAGCAACTCTGTCCCCACATGGCAGCAATCACTCATCAAAGGGTGGCAGCAAGTCTGGGATGGGGGGACAATCCCTGGGAGCAGGGCTGGAAGCTGTCCACAGCCGTCCGGTTTTAGTGGTGGTGCTGGCATCCCAGACTGGCCTCTCCACTCCCAAGGCAGCTCAGAGGCAGACAGGGAGGGTTCTGTGCTCCCAGAAAGGCACCTGCAAGAGGTCCAGTGTTGGCAGCATCCTGAAGCACCCAGCCAGGAGCCTAACACAGAGGGGAGTGCTGTTTCTGAAGACAGTGGATAAATAGCATCCACATGGCTGGGACCAGGTCTGATGCTGCTCTGCTTCCTCTCACATTCATGTAAATGCAGTTCTTAGAGAACCCAGAGAGCCCTAAGCTTTATCAGACCACTGATCCCTGCAATTAAAAAAAAAAAAAAATCCAGATGAGGTAAAACCCTGCAAGATATATAAACTTTGTAACTCCCCAAACCCACTTTGGTTCCAGACTGTTGTTCTTGCAAGACAGAAGAGAATGTCCAGCTTTTGTCTGGAATTCCGCTTTGCCTCCTGTGCAGGAATCCCGGGCATCAGCCCTCTCTCTGTTGCCTGCAGGTAACACACGTGCAGCCAGAAATGTTGCTAACCCACGTGAGTTTCAGCATTGGTTTTTTGTAAGACTCATGGTATTAACCAGGCGTCCTCGGAAAGGATCTCAGGCGTGGAGGGTACTGCAGGAGCAGCGTGAAACCCAGCGGGGAGAGTAACCAGAGAAGCAGCATCACTATGGCAATGGAGATAAGGGGCAGCCCTCACACCACAGCTGATGAGTGACATGGTTTCTAGCCCTTTCAATGCCTTGAAGTGTTTTCCTCCTTGACTCAAACTAGAAGTAGCACAACTTAAAAACAATTAGTGTCCCCTTGGAGGAAAAAAGAAAAAAAAAAGCGTCAATTTTTCCTTCTATTTTTAAGTCTCACTTCACCACAATAGCTCCAATATTTCACTCCTGACTCAAAGGCAAAGTCCGAGGCAGCAGGATATGCTGTAGGGTATCTCTCTTGCCACACTATTCGTGTTATTTTCAAGTTCCTCTCTCCAGGGTTGATCTTGGCAGCAGATCACAGCGCCAGCGCAGCACAATGTAAACTGGAGCCATTGTTACTCCATCTCCCGCTCCTCATCGCTGCAACAACACTTCCCCACACGCCTCCCTGCAAATTGTTGCATGTCCCGTCCTGCTTCCCACCCCCCTCCAAAATCCATTAGGCTGCTGCAGTTCAGCTATTCATCTAGCCCCCTCGGAGACAGCAAAATAAAGTGGTTTCTCTTTGCTGCCTGACACCGTGCAGGGTTTTGAGGACTGGTCTCGGTGACAGCAGTGAGGGGCTGTAATGAAGAGCTGCCCGATGCTTCATGTCGTGTACCAAGCAGGCAGAAAAGGCAAGCAGGGAAGTGGGCAGCTGTTGAAATGGCCTTAAATTGCTTCATTTTCTTCCATCACCTGGTGATCTGGTACAGGGCCAAGGAGGTGACCCCTTAGCACGGGATCAGCCTGTTGTGCCATCTGAGGGGTGGATCAATACAGCCAGGTGGCTTTTGCTGATCGAACCAGAACTGAGGATGAATTTCAATACCAATGGAGAGCTCAGGGCCTCACTCTTCATCAGCAGGGACTGGTCAATGGCAGCTGCTGCTGGGACTTTTCCTTACAGCTTTGAGGCCCTGATGTACATAAATATGATGTATATATGAGTGTGCATCTGTGCTCACTCTGCCAGCAGCACAAAGCCAAAGGACACTGCACAGCATCAGCGCAATGCTGAACCTCAGCTGATCCACGTTGCTTCACGTGGGTGCTGGATACCCTGGCCCCTGCAGCTGCAGCGGAGGGAGGCTCCACCAGCAAACCAAGCCCCATCCCCACAGATCTCCTCAAAGCCATGGTTTGCCCACACTCTGCCCGGGCTGCTGGTGGATGGCACCCAAGATGGGCTGGGAGCAGCGATAAAAGTGACGTCTGTGGGAGTTCACCGCCAACTTCAGTGAAACAGGATCAAGCCTTCAGTCACTTAGCAACCTGCTTTATCAACCTGAACTTGTATCTCTCTCTGCTGCTGTTTTTCCAAGGGCTATTCATGGTTCAAAGCTGTAGACAATGCTGTTCCTTTCTTCACTCACTGCCACCTAGTTATCTCTGACAGAGTGTGACTCTGGAGAGAAGCAATTTGAGAGAGGAAATACATTGGAGATGGAAATAGCATGGAAGATACAACAAGGACTTGACTTTCTTTTTTCTATCTTATTCAAGATTATGTTTCCTGACTGAATCCCTAAAGATATTCAAGTTGTTCTAAAAATTATGAAAGGAATAAAATATTTTTTTGTGCACATTGCAGAGAAACCAGAATGATTCTGCTGATTTCCAAAGTGTGGAAGTGGGAAATGGGGATCGGCACTTGGCACTTGGCTAAAACATGAAATACAGGGAAGGCCCAGAGGTCTGGAGGAAACAAATGCGTCCCCCAGTCAGATACATACATGGGAACATTTGTGTAGGCATCCCAGTTCACAGCCCATTGGAAAATCCATCTTGGTCTCTGCAAACATTCCATTCCATAAAAATTCAGTTGGTGGACAAAAAAGTATAAAAAGGGATAATTCTACAAATAGTTCCGTGACAGGCCAGGGTTTAGTTGAAACAAATGACTAATGAACCCAAAGCCATAGGTTTCAAAGCTTGGGTGTGCTCCTGTTCCTTGGAAGCTTGCTGGATCAGCTCATCTGCACGGTGAGGAAGTTTGTCTTCTCGTCCTGGGCTTTCCCTGAGTTTCCTAAGTTTACACAGGAATTTGGCTCAGGAGCTCTCACACATTTCATTCATGGAAAGGTGCAGTAAAACAAGGGCACACAAACCCAATACAACTTCCACAGCAAGAGTTTTGCAATCTGAACGAAACTTTTCTTGAAAGACTAAAGTCCCCCTCCCATGGATAAATCTGATTGATTTGATATTCTGAGAAAGGAATATGTAGACAACAGATAACAAGTTTGCAATGAATTAACAAAATTAATGAAGAATGAAGAGAATGGGAAAATAATTTCAGGAAAGTTGATAAAACAATAAAATTGAGAAAAAAAATTTTAAATCCTATTTTTCCCTACTCAGCTGACCTGCAGAAATTAAGGCTAGAAGGTCACATAAACCCAAGAGGGATGGTGCAGTGGCTCTCTTGGATCAGGTCTCTGAGGATGGAGGGTGCTCAGGGAATCATCCCGTGGGCAGAGCTCCTGCCCTGCCCTACCAGCTGGGACACTTGCACTGGCCAGGACACTGGGGTACAAAGTGGCACTGGGACATGAACTTATCCCCTCCATACCACTGGGGCTGTGTGTTGGAAAGCCTCACTGAGAGTCGCTCTGAAGAGATCCAGAGCTGCCAAAATGCCCAAACTGAAATTTCTGTCTATTTTAATCAAATCCGGCATGATTGCAGAACTTTTTTCTGCCTGATCCCAAATGGATTTTCAGGCAGGGAAATTTATGAGAAGTAAACAGCTAGAGTTAAATAAACACTTGCAGGCCTCTGGCTATCCTGGCAGGGGACAAAAAAAACAAAAAAAAAGAAACCTGACAGCAAATATTAGCAACAGATTTTTAACAGGTGGAGGAATTATCGTATGTATCTAGGAAAGAAAACAAAACAGGCACTCCTAAATCACCAGCACTGATTTAAACATGAGCTTTTAAATATAGTGTGTGAGCAGCAAGTGAGTTCTAATTGAGGAAAGCTTGTAAACAAACAACAGCTTTCATCTGCAGCATCACGCGCGATACGGGCTCTGTGCTGGGTCTGGACCACGCTGCCACAGCCCAGGCCTGGCAGTGGAGATGGGAATGAGCTCTGATCTCCTCAAGGAATGTCAAGGCATCCTGGAGCAATGAGGAACAACAAACCTGGACTCACACTTCTCAAGGTGTGGATGGGCAAAAGGAGCAGTGCCAGGTCGGTGAACCAGGCACACACCAGGATCCTGGGGCTGCTCCTCGTCCAAGTGCTGCAGAGACCCAGGACAACATCTGGGAGCAGTCAGCCTGCCATGAGTGTCACTTTTTAAAGCCATCTTTGAGAAATGTCATTTGCCTTGAAATAAGAGAGGTAGGGGCCCTTTCCAGCACCTGTGTGGGCATCTGATCCATGCCATGCTCACTCACCATCTCCTACTCTGAAGAAAGACCTGCTTCAAGGTTTATCGAGCACCAGGAAGTGTCTGAGGAGCAATCTGGGAGTTGGACAAAGGAGGGAACGTGGCTGGAAGCAAGCCTCTGAAAGACAGCTGGGGCTGTGGTCAGAAAGGAAAGGTCTGCTGCAGCAAAGCATGCACAGCTAATGCTCAGCCTGTGATGCAAGAGCGGGGGAGAAACAGCATGTCAGGAAACGTCTACGCAGTGCAGATACAATCAGGCTGAAAACACACAGAGCATGCCAAGGAAGTAACCTTGAATGTCTGCTGGTATTTTTCTTTGGAAAGTGACAACAGGATATTACAAAGGGACAGAAGCATGGACATGGTTGCCAGTGCTTACCAAGACACATAAATTACCTGCCCTGGAAATGAGCATGAAATGGAAAAGTGTTTATGGCCAGTCCCAGACCAGGGCTCCCTAAAAGGCCAGCCCCAGCTCTACTTGTAGCAGTGCCCCACCGAGCTGTCACAGTCAGCTGGAGGTTTTGACAGGGGGTTGGTCACATTCAGCATTAGAGCTCAGCCTTTCCACTGGGTGTGCAGGGGACAGGCCTTGGAAAATGCTCCCACTGCAAGAGAGATGTCGTGCAGCAGGCACACTGTGTGTGTGTCAGGCATCTGCTGCTGGGAAGAAGCAGCCAGCCTATATTCAGCTTTTATTTCTAGAAGTTTTAATCTCTCTCTGCTCCGATAAACGATTAATCGCTCAGATGAGCCGAACCAGAAACTGGCAAATCAAAGCCACCCTTGTTTTGAAAACACATTGCCTACAAACCCCAGTTTAGCACCGTGCCCCACAGCAGGAGGAACACAAACCCCAGCAGAATATAGCACCCTCAGCTCCCAACCTTTAGTACCCAAATTTAGGCATGTAGATAGAGCAGCTTAACCCCGAGGATTGCTGGGACCCATATAGACCACCAGAGTCAATGGAAGCAGCAGGTGCTTGGAAACACTGCGAATCAAAGCACTCATTCAGGGCACTAAATATAGAGCAAAATTCAAACACCCAGGCTGGAAAATGCCGGCCATGTGCTCCCTCCACTGCCCTGCGCTGCGGGTCCCACACACCCAGGCTGCTGCCACACGATGCCCGTAGAAGGTGCTGGGTCTCTGCTCCCACCAGCACTGCCCATTAACAGGTTTTTATCCAGGGTCACACTGTGCAAAGAGGGTTCTCCTCCTCACTTTTTTAGAGGATATTGCTGCACTTGAGATAACCTCACTGGTTTATCTGCACTGAAAGTGATGTCAGCAGACTGTCAGAACACCTCCCTGGGGACCTGCTCTGTCTGCGGGACCTTGGGACCATGAGGGAGGGCTCTCTCTGTGCCACCATGTCAGGGAGCCTCACCAGGCTGAGGGTGGCATCCAGGCACATCCCAGTAGCCCAGGGAGCCTAGGCAGCACCGTTGCACTTCCCAGTGCATGCTTCAAGAATGTCTTGAGAGAGCAGAGCTCTTCACTGTCGATTTTTTTTCTTTTCTTTCTTTTTCTGGTTATCATTTAATTAAAAAAAAAAAAGTGAAGAGAAACAGAGAGGAGGGCCTGCTGATCCATGCTCACCTTTTAACTTGCCCAAGCATTCAACTCCAGCAGTTTTGCCTCCCGTTGAGAAGCTGCTGCACTCACCATTTCTGTTTTCTTCTGAGAAGTGGGGATGAGAAAATGCTGCAGCAGTTGATCCCAGTTGATCCTGTGCTGCCCTGCAGAAGGACCAGCCCTGTCTGGGGGAGTTTTAGCCCCATGGAAGGCAGAGCAGGTCAGGGGTGTCACCTTGGCCAGAGCAAGGGCTGGCTGGCACACTCCCTGCACAGGCTGACTGGGGGATTCAGCCCTTTCTCTCACCCCTTTGCACCTCCTTGCAAGTAACACATGGAGGATTTTGGAGCGGAGCCCAGTCATGTAGACGTACATCAGTGAGGGGGCCACCAAAGACGGAAACACTCAGGTAAGCCACATGGCAAAAGGAGAAACAATACAAACTGTCCCTGAATTTCTAATCCATGCAGAGGTCAGGTCCTGGCTCCACAGATAAAAAGGGTACAAAAGCAGGGACAACCCCCCACTCCCCAACAGCTATCACACACTATTTTGAAATGGTGCTACACCTACATGTTTATTTGAAACTATAACTCCTAGATACACAAAACTAATTTGGAGCTGCTTTTCCCGGCACTTGCAGGTATCAGGACCTAGAAAAGCCCTGCCAGAGGATTTCTTCTGGTCTTTAAACAATGAGCTGTCTGATTCTCAGACATGGGTAAGCTTTTCATAAGAGGCAGCCCAGTGGTGAAACAGAGCTGATGCTCTCTGACAGATAGTGGTGGGGAGAAGCCTCCTGGGCTGCTCTCCTCATGGTTTGAGCAGCCACATGTCTGCCCACGGCTGGGCATGGGACAATGGCCACCAGCCACCCACCTCCTTCCTCCTTCTCCCTTCTGCCTCTCCAGCAGCAAACCACAGGTGTTGGTGGTGCAGCATTAATGTGGCCCTTTTGGCCTCACCTTGAAGAGTGCAGGGCTGTGGATACACTACTTTTGAGACAGCCTGTGCCAGCTGTGACTTTTGGCACAGCTTTTCAGCAGCAGAGAAATCGAAGACAGATGAACCAGTGCAATGTGGTACCTACCCAACCCTCACCTCTAGATCTTACTGATGTAGCATTCCCCAAAACACAGTCTTCTTCCACACTCACTGATGCCCACAACCTTTTCAGCTTCCTCCCTGCTAGCCAGGCTGCAGGGTTCATTCCTCTACTGCCTGGTGTGCACAAATCCTTGTCATTGGCATGTCCCCCCACTCCCACCCTGCCCCAAATAAACAAGATCACAATGCTCAGGCCCAGTGTGAAACCCCACACCCCAGTGCTGCTCCTTGCCGACAGTCATGGTAGACTGAGCCTCTGGAGGGACCCCAGCACTCAGAACAGTGGGATTCACACAGCTTTGCTCTAACAAGAACCAGGAGCATGCAGAGCCAAGGCATGAAACAACCACCTCTTCTTTCTAATCAGTCTCGAAGCCAACATGGACCAAAAAGTAACCAGCCCACCAGGGATGGTCAAGAAAGGATCTGAACAGGTTACAAAACAGTGCTGGCCTGTGTGGGGTGCCCACACATCAGATGCTGTCCACTTTGGTCAACCTGACTCCAAAGGGACAAAGAATAATTTGGAGGGGCACAGAGGGTATATAGGAGAGCCAGCTGGAGACATGGAACAGCACTCTGCTAGTGGTGGAAACAGAAGAGACTGTGACTTTGAACTCCAAGATTTAAGGAGAAAGTGGTGTCTGCACTGTAAATCCCAAATGATGTGGAGATGGTGGACAGGGAACAACTGCTTGCTGTTTTCACATCACCTATCGATGAGCAGGTTCACAAGAAACAGAATTAAGTGCTTTTCCACCCAATTCATGGTGCAGCTGTGGAACTCATTGCCACATGATGTTGTGGAGGCCTAAAGCTTAAAAGGATGCTACATATGATGCTGCAGAGGGGAGATGCCTATCAAGTATGTCCCTAAACTGCTGACCAAAAGAGCTGGATGGGTGTGAGAAGGGCTCCTGCTGCAATTTGCTGCTGTCTTGCACTTTCTGTAAGCATCTTCCACCGGCCACTGCAGGACAGAGGATGCTGCAGTAGATGGACCTTTGATCTGCACCAGGTACAGCTGTTGGCTGAGTAACTTCCACCCACAGGTGGGGCTTCATTAATGAATAGGTGGGGTTATGCCCAGAGTTATGCCTGCAGGCAGATGGCCAAGGCTTCAAAGGGCCTTCTGTAGGCCGCTGCCACAGCAGTTTCCAAACCTGCTCCACAGCTCCCTGCCCAACCTCCTTTCACAGCCTATCAGCACAGCAAATCTGCCACAGGGAGAAGTCCCCTCCAACCCAAGCCTCCTTCAGATGGGTGGGAGAAAAGATAGGATAGCAGCTGAGAAAGACCCACAAGTTAGCAAGTCTCTCCCTACCAAACAGGGCTGAAGGAGTTGCGTTTGGTTGGCTGCGTGGTTCTTTTTTTGCCAGAACATCTGAAAGCGACAGCCTCTCTTGGGAACCCAAAGGTCAGAAAACATCGTGCCTCCCTAACCATGGTCTTGCATCCTTACAGGGTGTCACATTTACACCTGCAAAGTAATCCGTCTGCTTTATCCACCACTGGAAACCAAGAAATCTTAGTTTGACTTCAGCAAAGCACACTTTCATTCCTTGTGTCTCAGTGGTTATAAAGAGTAATATGGATGGAGTATATTAATATGAGCAAAACCATAACATCTCCGAAATCTTGCAAAATTTTTCCATGATTTTTTTTTCCCATCTAGAAAAAAAATTGAAGCAACTTGGTTGCCGGGGAAAAAAATTAAATAGAGCTTTTCTTCTGCACTTCTAAAGACTGGCTCATAGGGCCCTCACGATTGCTGATTTATGTACTCCTTTCATAAAGATAGTCCAAAGTGCCCTTTGAGAAGGATTTCAATGAAATCATGCTGATTGTCTGCAAAAAAACCCCCAGATTATTCACTTTGAAGCAGGACAGGTGGGTCCCTGTTCAGCTCATTTGTAATGTACACTGCCTTGTAC
The DNA here is from genome assembly GCA_013397865.1 of Struthidea cinerea. Taxonomy (NCBI): domain Eukaryota; kingdom Metazoa; phylum Chordata; class Aves; order Passeriformes; family Corcoracidae; genus Struthidea; species Struthidea cinerea. The sequence continues at coordinate 334,505 of VZTI01001911.1, read as the reverse complement.
ATTGTGTTTCTTCTTGCTCTAGAAATTGTAAATACAATGTATAAAGGAGATTCATTTAAACCATCCAGATTTCCTAGATGGATGCAACCTAGCTTTTGCAAGGGAAAAGGTGACCCAATGAACCATGAAACTTAATGATTCTCGTAAAAATAAAGGACTTCCTACTTAGGACTATTACCTGTGACATTCATCTATAAACTTTTGATTGCAAGCACATGTTTACGACCAAGTGGTTGAAGAAGAGATATTTTTGCATTTAGACTAAGTCCCTGTCACTCTGAAAAAACATAGAGAGCATAATGTATGCAGAGCAAAAGCACAAAGTTCCACATATCCATACAGAAACAAGGACGAACTTGGGAAGGATTTAGTCATCTCTCTCTCAGGGGGCCTTTTGTTCCTTCATTGTTTTATAAGCCCATTCTTTATACCACCACCTGTGATGAAATAAGGACACAGGGCTAGTCAGGGACTGCTTTGCAGCACTGATCAGAGTGAGTCTGAGAGTCACATAATTTTTTCACAGCAAGAGCAGCATTCTAAGAGCGATACAAGCACCTACTTTCATGTTGAGAATGGAGGAAGAGCAAAGACAACCTCTACCCCCTTACCCACAAGAACCTCCCCTAAAGGTCACTGCTAGACTGCCCAAAGGATGCCAGCTGCCCAGGACAGCTCACAGGCTACTTGAATTCTTCTCCAGGCTCACCCTTTCTCCAGTGCAGACAAAGCACTAGGACAGCCCACCGGCACTCAAGAACAACGAGGCAGCTCGATTCAGTCTCACATATCGTGCCTCTAACACAAAGTCCTCTGCAAGTTTGTTATACACTAGCCCCATCCCTGTTGTCCAAGTTTCCTCACAACTAGAAGTGCAACTGGTGTCCCCTGCAGCCTTCAAGGCAGTGACTGCAATGCCTTTCAACCCTTAGCTTGTTTTTGAAAAGGTATGGGCAGAGTGAGTTATTTTGCTGGATACATTAACTTTCCACCCAAGCACAGTCTGTTGAGAAGAGGAATAATTACGTGGTGTCCTAGTTTGGACAAATTTGGAGGAGAATATCCTCTGATAGAAGTCAGGTTGCAACCACTCCTCCCCCCCACGTTCGGGAAAAAAAAATTCCTCAAAGGAAAGTGAAAGAGATAAAAGCTATTTATTTAACAAACCCACAGGAGGGGAATAATAATGCTAAATAATGAGATCTCTCTCTGTGGAGAGAAAGCCTGGGAAGATTTCAGAGTCCTTCCGTAGGTGTGGTCTCTCCCCTCCTCGGAGCTGGGTCGGCGAGGGCCCACCCCCCCCGGGCCTCCGGGAAAATTCTCCTGATGTGTTCAGATGTTGTTGAAACAGTCCAGAAGAGGAGAACAAAAAAAACCCCCAAATCCTAGGAAAACAAAATTCAACACTCCGTCTCTCGCTGGGAAAAAGAGTCCAAGAAGAAAAAAAGGGTACTGCAGACACAGAGGAGCGTATCTCCGTGTCCTTGAAACAACTGCTTTGAAACATTTTTTGTTTTCTGTCCTTCTCAGGCTCAGTTTAAAGACAGAGAAAAGATTGGTGGGCATAGGGTAGCGATAGGGGATACACATCATAAAGTCACCCCAGGATACGTGGCCTGCTGGAGAACAAACCAGACAACAGCAAACGGCCAAAAAAAAAAAAATTGAGCTCAGCAGGTGTTTCAGGTTAACATCAGATCTTGGAAAGAGCATCAGACAAGAAAAATTAACCCAGAACTACTCATTGCTTAGAAAGATCACAAGAGCCCATTTATTAGTTTGCCTCGTTATGTAGTTTGTGTAACAGAGAGGATTCTGGCAGCACCATAATGCTTAGCACATGTACATCAGCAAGAAGTCGAGATGTAAGAGTTCAACATCTCCTGTAAAAATAAATCAAGAGGAAACAAAATTACTGAATAAGGTGAAATGAGGCATGTGGAGACATACAAGTAATTTACGAGCAGCACAGAAATAAAATCTGCATAAAATCGATCAAGGTTAATTGGTGCAAGTCAGAAAGTTAACTTTTTGTTCATCCTCCTGACCTTATTCACCTTGTTTCACGTATCTCAGTGTACATAATTCACCTACCACATGAAGGAGGCATCAAATAATTTTTGGTTTTGGCAGGGGAAGAGCACTACAAAATGGAACATTTGCCTGGGGTGGTTTTGTGAACCACAGGGGAATGAGTCCTGGACATGGGATCAGTCTCTTTGCTTAGAACAGTGGGTGATGACCACTGTTGTGCCCCCTTTATTTTATATGCTACTTCAGTACTGGGAAGAAGCAGAATTAGCACCTTTAGGAGCAGTGAGCCAGCTCATGGCTACATGACAGAACAGCAGTGATCTTATTCCATATGTGTATAAACCTATTATTTCTCCTTTTGAGAAACATAAGAGAATTTGATTTTGAGAACGGGCTTAGCTGAGAGGTGTTTCTATCATGATAAAGACAAGCAAATACTCCAAGAAAAGCAATAAAAAGTAGTTGTATGATGACTGGAATAAAAGCTCTACTAGAATCTAGAATTCTGCCTCATAGTCTGATAGCTACTAGCAAAAAAAAAAAAATCAACTTTTATATTCCATATTATATCTTACAGGAATTCATATTTTACTACATAAAACATCCTTTACAAAGGAACAGTTACAGAAAGAGGCATAGACCTTCTGAACTGAGACTGGAGCATGTCATGCAAAAGCTCTGAATGGCTGCAGAGTAGAGAAAGTTGTTACTTCAAAATCCAACTCAATTGGGCAAGGATACCTCCTCAGGCCCCTGCATGCTCAGCCAGCCCTCTTCTCAACCCAAGGTAGGAAAACTCTGCTCAGACAAGGCTTCACTGAGCAGCCCAGAGGGAGAACCACTGCAAAACGGGCACACGGAACACAGTCCAGCTCCTGGCAGTTAAACACAGCCCTGGTGCTTTGCAGGGAGAGCCCCAGCTTGGGAGCTGGAGGTGTCTCTGAGGCACATGTGGACAGCACCTCCTCCGCAGGCTGTCAGCGGCAGGGCCGTGGGCGCGGGACAAGGCTGCCGAGCCGGCTCAGGAAGCGTCGGCGCTCGGTGATGCACGCTCGGGTTACGGGAAGTACCGGGAATTAAACCAGGACTTTCACTCCTCCTCTGTTTAGCCTGGTCACATCCGAGCTCCAAGAGCTTAGAAAGCAAACAACAATCTGAAGTATCTTACACACAATGAGGGAATCATTTTATTAGATTATGGAAGACAGCAGCATTACAGTACAAAAAGATACAAGAGTAGCAGAAAAAAAGTGTTTTTGGTTTGAATACTCAGGATTATACTGGGGAACATGAGAAGGATAGTACCCTTTTCTAAACTAACTCCTAACCAGGTTATCAAAATAAGTTTTGAATATTTAGCACAAGTAAAAAAGTTACAACAAACATCATTATAAAATGCTTTAATAAATAGTTTCTTTTCTGAAAGGTTTTTTTTTAAGAACATGTCAAAAAAAATGTACTAAAACAGATGATCCTGCAAAGCAAATCCTGCATTCCTGTATAAAATAACTGGTTTCAAAACATTCATGTTTACATTGTTCGTGGGCCAGAGTTTACACTCTCAGACATCCGTTCCTCTCAGTGGTAGGGTAACTATGTGTATATGTAGTGTTATGCTTCTTCAGTAATTAAAATAAACTTATAGTCTGCCCAGTTAACAGCAATAATAAAAGCCTTAAAAAAAAAAAAAAAAGGAAAGAAAAAAAAAAAAGAAAAAGCATAAGCCTTCCACAACATTTAACCATTTCTACTGAGGTACTCCCATCCTCTGAGCTTGCCAGCCTTTTCCCTTTAGAGCGAAAGATGAATAAAGCACAACAGAAACAAGACTGAGGAAAATATTGTTCCCTTCATTAGGCCTGTATTTAAATGCAAAAAAAAGTAATACCACATGTAATTAACATATTCACAAAAAGAAAAAACAATGCCTCTCTATGTTGGTACTGTACAGTAGATGCACCCGTTAGTGTTCTTGAGATGGGCTGAACATGGGGATAAACAAACATTTCTGGATCTATTTACACGTAAGTGGTTATGTTCCTATGTAAATACAAATGACCAACAGATTCCTAACATTGATTGTATTAACATCATTTTCTAATCTGGACATAATACCAAAAAAAGTCTTATAAACTGCCATAGAACCTCCTTTTCTGCAACATAAATTAAAAGGAATGACATGTAAAAAAAAAGAAAAAGACCAAAATATTTAACTTATTAAATCAAATATACAGAGTGATTCATTTAATATGTACATATTTACAAAAAAGCACTTTCACTATTAGAAAATAAACTGTGTCAGTTGGGGAACCTAGAGTTCTCACAATTTTACTATATTGATATGGCAGTCTTTGACAGTTGCTATAGAAAAAGTTTAATCTCAAGGCACTTGTCACATGCTTCAATACTGCAATTCTAAAGGAATTAAACAGAAATAAAAAGGCCACTTTTAAACCACAGTTGAAAGATCTCTATAATTTTTTTTTTGTTCCTATTACAAAGTGTGTAAGGCAAATTTGGAAAAAATCTTACAGAAGCTACTAACGTAACAAGTGCAGTGAGCTGCCATTAATAGAGATTCAAAGTCAAGAAAGCAGTTTAAAGTTCACACAATTTCCTCAACCAGGAGGTTTTAAAGCCACCATTAAATTAGAGCAAGTAATAAAAAGAAATACATTCTGTAAACAGTGTACAGTCTTTTGTAATAAACTTTACACATATTGAAAATACAACCTCTCCTCTGCCACACAGCGAGTGTATTATAAGTAAACTTTACAAAAATAGCAACTATCAAAGATTACTCATTTTTTTTCATCTGACAGTCATTGAATAATTTATACAAGGCTAAAGAAACAAAATAAATTTTATTTATTATTTTTATTTTTTTTTTTACGCAAAATAAAGAAACTATGAACATTTGACTCCAGATATTTTTAGTCCTTGATGCAAAGTGGAGATGTCAATTTTTCCCCTCCCCAGCAAGCGCAGGCGCAGTCTGCCTACATCCCAAATACAGGTTAGTCTCTACTGCCTTCAAAGTTTGATGCATTCACATTTTTTACAGATCTGTTGTCCATTTTGCCTATTTGATGGGATTTCTTTACTGGACTGCTCTCTGATGTGTCAGACACCTTTGTCGGCAAAGGCTTTGCGAGTTTGTGAGAGAGGAATTTGTCCATTTCCTCATCTCTTTCCTCCTCTTCATCCTCCTCTTCCTCATACTCTACATACTCCTCTACTGCATCACAAGTTCTCTTTTGAGGAGATATGAAGTTTTTGCATTCATAACGAATGTCTTTGTTACTGTAAGATCTGTCTATAGGATTTCTTATGGGATTTAAAGGTGCCCACTGGTTATTGGCACCCTCTTCTCTGGGAGGACGGCTTCTCTCTCTCTCTTTTCTTCTCTTCCGAGTCCACCACACGCAGATGATTATACAAGTCAGCCACACAATGCTAAATACCGCACAAAGAATTGGAACCAAATAATCTAGAGGGCAAATGGAAAGAAATAAAGTCTTGAGTTAACAGAACAAGATATATAGCACTGGACATTTGCAAGAGAAGTATTCATACTCAACTACAGGTGATCCCCTGAACCATTTTCAGGAGAAAGGAAGTAAGATGTCTTCACAGCACAATAACAGCTGCCTGAATGCACCAGGTCCATCTGGAAGTGCTCTTTACTAGTTTAGTTTTATGTGATTAATGATGAGGGAGGAAAGCTCCATTTGCGATCTTTTTTCCCCCTCCAACAGACAAACTGGTTTTATTAGGTACCACCTTTCCCAAGCATCTAAGCAAAGTTGGCCCAGAAAACCTGAGTAATCACTCCTAAGAAAAACCTTATCCTAGCAGGGGGCAGGCAATGGAGCACTGCGCCTCTAAGTTGCTCTAGAAGTACTGGCACTTGCACCACAAATATATCCTGCATTTATCATCAGAAAGAACAGTCCTTTACCATCACTGTCTACAGACATTTATGTATCAGTAATCTCCAGAAACATTCAGGTTAGAGCTACATAACCAAACTAATCATGCATTCTTCAGCATGTTCCCGTTCTACCTCAGGATGAAATACCAGAATATTGTCCCTAGAGAGAAGAGTCTTCACTGCTCAATGAACAAACAAAAGTTGTTGAGGCAATTCTTTTCTCCACACTCCCAATCCAAACCTCACTGTAGCGCTCTCCCAGCCACAGAGACACAGATTATTTCTCTAGGAAAATATTTCTGAATATTTTGGACTTCTTCTGCCCCCCTTCCTCAAGAGCTGTACAGCTAGGAGAGAATAACAACTTTTTTCTATTCTTCTTGATAAGCAAAAGTTCACACATGAAGAGGCAAAAAAAGATGAGGTGCTTTGTTTTTTTAGAGAGTAACAGGATTGTTCAACAGCTCTGTAGACAAACGCTGTCAACCCACCACTCTAATGCCTGATCCAAACAAACTCCCTCAGCAGTTTTAAAACATCTGCTTACAGAATAACCTGGAAATGACTATATAAGAACAACCGATGTTTTGACACCACAGTCATTTGCTCCAACATTCAAGTGTCTTCTGAGCACATTCTTATGTGGAATGTCACACATTCTCAAACATTTCCTTTTGGTAAAGGAGGATGAGTAAACTGCCAACATGGTCAGCCTCAAGGGATCTCAAACCGTATTTTAACAGTTCAGGGAAGGATTGCACTCACATGAGCAACTGCTATTCTCTCCTTTTTCATAGGCAACCTAACATTAAATCATGAATGGGGGAAATACTTCAAACAAAAAGGAGCTCTTCATAACAGCTTCTCCAAGATTAAAATACAAAGATTGCATTCTCACTGCTATCACAGCTATTATTTCATCATATGACCATGGATCCAAGTTTACTTAGTAACAGGTTCTTTATACAGAATTTTTGGCATACAGATGCCAAATTCAGACTACTTTTTCTTAAAGCTAGAGGAAACCAATGAAGCATCTAAATGATCATCTCCACCTAGACACTTGAGCATCCCACAGAAGTGAGATTCTCAATGCAAAGGGCTTTACACCACATTTTCTGATAGATTTCCACCTACCTCACCCAACTAAGGGGTAGCAATAAAACAAACCAAATCAAAAAACATGAGTGCCCAGGTTATAGTTTGCCTTGTAACAACTCAGTCTAAAGAACTAGGGGCCAGTGGTCCACACTGAGCACCCATATTAAAATGAGTAGTCTGGAAATCATTTTGCAAGAGAAACCAAATTAATCCACCACTTTAGGAGAATCTTTAAATCTTATTGAGGTGGGAGGCAAAATAATCTGCATCCCTTTAGCCCTAGAATTTAATACGCAGTCAGAAAAACCAGAGGCTAAGGTATGTCAAAATCCCAGCTCGATTCCTTATCTTCTACACAACTGCTGTTCAAGGCAAGCACAAAGCAGGCACACTCCTTCAGGAGAGCTGAGGAAACAGCACATTTGCCAAGACTTTAACTGATGAAAGGCATTTCCTAGAAGGAAAATGCAAGGGAAGTGGAACCAGGCAATCTGCTAATTGTTTGGACTATGGGTGGAAGATCTTCCAGAAGATTATGTTGGGGAGGTCTAGGAAAAAGTTGGGAGAGCCTCCTACCATTGTAAGATTTTCACTCTGGGGCTTAGTTGAACTTGAGCCTACCAGCGGTCTTCCACAAGCCTGTCTCCTGCCTCCCCCAGGCAGGAACACAGGCATGCAAAATCTTCAATCGTTTATTTTGGCACAGCTCTTGGAGAGCCAGCATTCAGAGATAAAGGTCTCCAATCCCACTGTATCCTCTTTAAGAGGAACACTACATTTTAAGCCAGCGGTGCACTAGTGAGAAACACATGTTGAAAAAGAGAGCAAAGTTTTACATTATCATGGCCAAGTATTGGAAGAAACTAGACATCTTTAACTCTTAAGGCAAATAAAATAGCACACAAGCACTTCAGAAGAGATTGGTATCACACCACACCTTCCCTCTCCCCGTATTTTCATTTCCTCACAGCCTCAGTGCAGCAAGCATCAAGGGTGGAGGTTGGCTTAAGGTTAATGTAGGAGAATTGGACAGGATTGGAACTGCACATGAGAACAACTCCTGATCTTGTGAAAGGTGCGCTTAGGCTGGAGAGCTGGGCTGGAAGTCAGAGCCAAAACTGTGGCAAGAGTACCTGGGCACATCACGTTAGGGATGAGGTTAAGTTTAAACTCGCATACAAGCACAGAATCTTGATTTCAAAGCCACTTTCTCTTCAGTTAGTAACAGCAACTAAAGGCACAACCTGGTGGATCGTTTTCTCCAATGTGTAAAGAAAGATACGAGAAGTCTGACAGCAGGGGAACAGAAAACACACCACAGAGGAGGTGCGCATTGGAACCTTACCTGATGAGGAATTCCCAACAACGATGGTCTCGACTTTGACTTCAGTTACTGCCAACATAACCGTGCTGTTCTGTCGCTTGGTGATGGCGTTCACTATTGTATTAGCAGCATTCTGAATGAGGCTGTTATCTTGTTCATCTCGGTGCGGGACAAAGGACTAAATGGAGTGACAGGGGAAAACAAGAAGTTATTGCAGTCACCTCACCATGGAAATGTACTTTTTAAATCCAGCAACATCTTAATTGAGTTCAGTTGAATTCGTTTGACAGTAGCTACAAACAGTTCTCTAAAAGCTTACCACAGCAACAGCACGGCTGGCTCCACCCCAACTGCAGATGCAGTGTCAGACTTGGTGGGTAGCACACCTACTTGTTAATTTAGCATACCTCAAAGGAAAGGCAGTGACTTCCACATTACTTAAACTGATGAGCTAAACTTAGTCATAGTTTGGAGCAGCTCAAGACATGCGGATTATCGAGATAGAAGCTTGGACTAATAACAGTCTGCTCTATTTATACCCTACACTTTGCTCCCATTGTGGCTCAGCATGCTCTTTACAGTACTAGTAAAGACAGACAGTCCAGCTTCTCCCTGGATAACCATTTACCATGAAAATTAACTCTTGCTTGAAAACTAAGCTATACGCAAGCATCGAGTGATTGAGCTGTAAATGCATCTAAAGCAAGTCTTTAGCTCATTAGGGCAACAGTTACTTTTATCTACTCAACTTGCACCTTCCTCCACTTCTCACTTAGTACCTTGAGCATGTAAAGAACATCCCTGAAGCAGCCATACTCTAAATGCACAGCAGAAACCTCTTCACAAGAAGAATCCAGCCACCTGTAACCCTATCTCCTTACTGAGAAGGTCAATAGCCCCAGATTTCTGACAGAACAAGTAGGCACCCGTTCACTAATTTGGGCTGAACCAGACTTTAGAGTAATTTATCATGAGGTTGTAGTAGCTGTCTGTCATTAACAAAACCTGCAGTTTCAGCTCTCTGGCAGTGTAGGAAATTGTGAGATCACAAAATTGCTTTGCAGACAGGACTAAGCCACAGATTGCTCCACCTGCATTCAAGTGAAACAAGCTTGAACAGCTTCTTCCCCAGTAAAAACTAATAAGAAAACATATTTGTGTATATATATATATATATACACACACACACAAGTCTCATACTTACAATAGCAACTTCCACTGCGTTCTCGGTGGAGTAAGATGGATCACATAATATTATCAGAGCTCTGTCCCTAGAAACAGTCCTAGTAGCTGGTAAATATCGGATTTCAGAACAGATATTTTCTGTTGTAGTGCCCTGTTAGAAGCAAGGGAGATTGTGTGATTTTAGTTCAAGTAAAAAATAGCATGTAAAAATAAGGATCTTCAGAGTTCTAGCAGTTGCTAAGAACTGGTGAAGGCAGCAAAGAGGGCAGCAAGAAGGGGCAGAAAAGTGAAGAAAAGGGTTTTGGAATGAAAGAAAAAACTGAGCTTGCATGATTATGTTAGTACAGTCTGAGCCCATCTTGAAGTGTAAATAGTTCTTCAAGACTCAAGAAAATAAAACATTCAGTACAAACCCTAGTTTTGCCTCACCCTTTAGACAAAGCACAATTAAAAGCAACAGAGGAGTCTAGTAATAAAATTTGCAAGCTGATAATAGCAAGGAGTCATACTAGAAACCTTAATCTTGCATGCTGTGACAGAATAGATCCCTACATATATTGCCACACTTCATTAAGAATTCCATTCTCACCTGGGGGACTTTGTCTCCATTAAAAATTAAAGTGATTCTAGCACAGTCATTGTCCAAGTACCCAGAATTAGGCAGACACTTGATATTGATAGGCAGAGGTTCAGAGGCACTGCATTCTCCCCAGTCCGTGCACGGTGGCTGAAAGCATTTCATATACTTTTCCTGGCATTCTTGACCCATGGGACACTGGTTATTTGAACTATCCCAGTATTTGTGTAACAGACAAGGCTTTTTTCCACACCACACCTAGAAATTAAAAAGAACAAAGCACTGTTACAGGTAGTTGCTCTTATGCATCAAATCAAAATAAGCAATTCACAGAGCACGGTCATGATCTACTGCTGCCTGCAAAATATCTGTATTTTGATACTGCTGTAGTCCTAGTAGCAGATGGAGCTGCTCTTCCACAAAATGAGGACATTTTGTGCAGACAGAAGAGTAAAAAACTGTGCAAAGATAATCCAAGAAACCACTGACTGGGCACATCTCCTTTAGAGTTTATGAATTTGTCACACATAACTGAGTTATACAGAAGTTTAAGCGTTTATTTTAATCTAGTCCTCTAGGCTTTTTTAATCTAGAAAGAGAAGTATCCCCACAAAGATTAATTTCTTCAATATTTATACTGAGACCCCTGCCAGAGAATGCTGAATACGTTAAGAGCTGATGCACAGTGGTGATAAGCACAGCCACTCCAACCACGCTCCCAAAAGAAAACAGTTTGCTGGTACCCACAAATTACTGGGGTACAGAAAGTTTCCAAACACAGCTCCATTCCAGGAGCTGGACTTGGATGATCCTCCTAGGTCCCTTCCAACTGAGGATATTCTACAATTCCACGTAGCCTTTAAGATCCTACATAGCACTCTACTGCTATTGGTGTAGGAACTTAGAGATTTCTTAAAGCACAATTGTCAGCAAGAAAGTGCAATTGTGCCATTACACATGGAAGAAACCAAATACCACACATGGATGAGTTGCATTTACAGCACATGTTCCATCTGCATTTAGGTCTTACTTTTCCTCAGTCACAAAACCACCAGGATCTAGTCCATAATAAATACACAAAGGTTGAAATCTGTCAATTCATAAAGCTACTGAAGGAGAATACAAAAAGGCAGTTAATACCCACTGAAAAAACTTCTTCCTACGTGTCCTCCACCTTGGAACCCACATTTCACAAAATTAGGAGTTCTAAAACTGTGTTTGCAAAGCTTCAGCAGTGTGATTTATTTATGCTTTACTCTATTCCAGCTTACATTTCATTTTCTGCAACAAGTGGTCTGGAGAGCCTGTTCTAGCAGGTAGAGAGCAGGACAGTAACTTATGATTATAAAGACAATCCACAAGTACTTTTACAGGAAGCCAGTTTTTTTTTAAACAAAGGAAATTTAGAGGAGACAAAGACTAACTTGTGCATGAAGAACAATGAGTTTGTTACAGCCACAGGAATTTAAGAAAATAGGCCAAAATCCCTACCTTGGTGCAGTCAATACGTCCATCCAAACAGTGGCAGCTGTTGCACTCCTGTTCCCACCGGCTGCCATGGGGAAAGGTCATTCCTTTAAGCCAGCAAGGCTTTCCAATTCCAATCACTAAGGGGAAAAAAAATAAAGCACACTCAGACTCTTCACATCTTCAAGTTATAAATACTATACAAATTTAAATTAAAAATATTAGCTACTGTTCCTTACGTATCAGACTACGGTACATAAACTTTATACTGGCTACACTGTGCCCTACTGTTTTTTGGATAAATGTTGATAGCAGATATAGAAATACCTTCTTGGCATCTAGGACCAATTCTTCCAGGGGGACAAGTGCATCGGTATCCATTTATTTCATCTATACAGGTGGCACCATAGCCACAAGGAGAAGACTGGCATTCATCAATATCTGGACAGAAAATAGGTAAAAATCAGTGACAAGGACACAGAATATTGTAATTAATAATTTACTGAGGTGTAATCTAACAATACTTCCTTTCTTTAAAGCAAAGGACAGTGTGGCTTCAGAATCAATCTTGTAATTAAACAGTTCTGCCATTTCAGCAATAACCTGTAACAGATTTCTTGTAATTGCACCCTAATTGAAGTTCTGGTAATCAAAACAGCAGTCATGTGCTGACTCATCTCACAGAGCAGAGGTGCTGGACAGCTGAAGGTGTTAATGCCTTCTCCACATTCAGCTACAGAACAAGTCCCACATCCTGTTCTGGCAGTAATCTCAGACATTTAGGCTTCATACAAGAGCATGTGCTTTCATGAAGTTACCAGAGTGCAGGAGCTGAACAATGAACTTGCTCAACAATGCTCAAAAAAATGATTTACTGCAATACAAATGACCATAAGGCAGAAGAATAACAGTTTAGTTTGTAACACACATTTGCTGAACATTAATAACCTTCAAATAGTGAGTAGATTAATTTAGCACACAGACACTTAGCACAAAAACCTCTTAAACCCTTCAAAGATGTAGAGGCTCAGCCACAGAAACCAATGGAAAAAGGTAGGGAAGCATGATCCATTCAGAGGGACAGCAATGTGTCATTTGTTATTCTGGGGAAGTGACCAATACTGATTTATGTAACAGAAACCAACTTACCAAGTTTTGAGCCATAAGCACCAACTGCTTCACCTTCAAACAGAACCTTTCTCTTCCAAAGCATCTTTTGAAAGGTTTCCTTCCATTGAGTATGAATGCCCTTTCCAACCCCTCAAAAACTGTTTACACACCAGTTCTTGTCACACACAGCATCAGCTCAGCTTAAAGTACAGGACTTTGAAAGTGAGCATGATAAATGGCAGTAGTGAGACAGTTGCACATGTAGGCAGTGGAAAACAACCCAGGGGATATGGAAGGGCTTTTGGTTCTATTGTTGCTTCCCTCAAAAGTGCACTAAGATGAAGTTTTAAGCAAATACACAAGATCTAAACTTCAACAACTTTTAACTACTCTTTCCTTCTGTCTTCAAGCTATACAGATTTAAGATTCTCCAGCCACTGTATGCTGAAAAAGGTGACTTAACTCTGTTTCTGTAAATAAAAGGCATTTTTGTCAGAGCTATTCCTTCCATCTAGACTAGTCTAAACAAGTAGAAAATGCCTGCAGCTCCATTACAAATGCACAGTATTCGTATTTGTGACATCCTAGCCTTAAGGGGAAAAGAAGCAGCCAAGGAGAATTCAATATCCCTTTCTGGGTATCTGGATCTAGACTCGCAATCATCTGCCATCCCTGGCTCTGTATCGAGACACCGCTAAGCTGATGCTTCCACAAGTGCTGCAGCCACCCTCCTGCCAGAGGGGCTGGCTTGTCTTCCCTATGCCAGAATGAGGACGAAGTCTCAACTTGAAAGCACATCACCATACTGATGGAGTGGAAGGACCAAGCCTGAAAGCCTTGTGGCTACAGAATATTCGAAGTCTGATCTTCCAAAGCAGAAAGTAAAAATAAGGTATATATCCATTCAAGTCAAAACGGTAAAATTCCATTAAAAAGACAAAAGCAAAACAACCCAAAAAAACAACCAAACAACAAAACTCCCCCACCAGATTGTTCCACAACATTTCAACACAGTTTTAGAGTCTGTTTTCCTCCCTTCTTTTCAGTCTCTATCCTTCAGAATAATTGCAGTGTAACAGGTTTGTTTTCTAGCTTTGGAAGACCTTTATCATACTTCTGTTAATCATGTGCCAGCACTACACTCACAATGTTTTTGTTTCCATTTCCAATGTCTCAGGGGATTTTGGTTTCTAATGTTAAGTAAAACACATACAGATATATGTCATCTTTACCAACAAGATGTTTATCAACAGAAATATTTAAAACTTAAGCTTCTATGAAGCCAGCACCCCAGAAACATAGGAATTATCCAAGAAAATCCAGCAATGAAGTCTTTAAGCATGATTTAAGCCAACTCATTTCAGAGCCATTTAATGAAACGAGTAACAGACCACAACCTGCCATTATTTACAAGGAATCAGTACCTAGCTAACAGGTGGCTTCTCCTTCATTATTTGGAATTCAGCTGAGCTAATGTAAAAAGGGTGACCAGGTGTTCTTTCCAATTTGTGCAGAGTGGTACAACCATCCAGGTCTCTACCCATGCAGGTACTTACTAATTCTGCAGTCAGGACCAGCAAAGCCAGGGGCGCATTCACATCGGAACCAGTTCACTCCATCAACACAGATCCCTCCGTTGTAACTGCAAATAAAGTCCAGTTAACAAGCCTACATTGTTTCATTGGTCAATTAAAGCTTTGGTAATTAAAGCTTCTGCTGCTCTTTAGGGGGACAATTTATTCCTATCAGCAGAGAAAGTGTAATGATAGATAAATATCATTATTGCTTAGCAAGTGAGCGGTTAAAACAGCAACATCCTACAGGTGCATGAGGAAGTGCATTCACAGAACTCAAGAAGGTGGAGCAGCACTTTCAAGTTAATACAAAGAAAGCCCAAGCTTTTCCAAATTTGGCTCTTTTTTTCATATATGAAGCACAGATTAAGGCATCAGAATGCACAACTGAGAAAGATAAGGTAGATTGTTTCATCCACACGTCAGTTTTTTCCCCTTCAACCATAAATGTCAATCTCTATACTTAAAATATTCCCATTTTATCTTCCAAAATTAAGTTTTGTTTTTAAACATGTTTATACATAGTAATTGGTCCAACAGGACATTTTTATATTATTTAAAATTATTTACTGTAAATGATCAGGTTTTGATTTCTCATTTTTTATCCTATCCAATTACAAATGCTTCAAATGTCATCATATGGGATTCACTTCATATCACTGTAATTTACTAGTCAGTTCCACCATGGAGACCACACTAAAATACTTTTATTTGTTCATACATGAATCAACTCAGGATTTTTTTGTGGTCTTTGTTGCTGTCAAGGAATAGATATGACATAGCAAAAAAACAATGGTTATACGATATTTTACAGAGGCTGGCTTTGATTATTTTAGAGTAAAAATAGTTCTAATCTGTAATGTAAATCCATATTACTGTGCTCATTTTTATTTTCACAATAGGTACAGGACTGGAGTTCGTGTACTTACCATGGATGAGGGTTGCAGTCATTGGTGTCTAGAAAGAATACAGACTAGTGTAAATAGTGGTGCAATTTATTTTCTAATAGACAACACTATAGTTCAGAAGACAACATATTTGATAAGAAAAATATACAGAACTGAATGTTTTCTTCTACACTTGCAAAGAAAGTTCAATTATCATTTATATCAACAGTAGGCAGAGTAAAAACAGAACTCAAATTTAAGAGCTTCCCTCCCACTCCCAATGTTACAACTTTGGGGGGAAAAAAAAAAAAAATTAAAGTTGCAGGCTTTACTCCACCTAACCAATTCATTGTCTTGGTATGTCAAAGTAGTTAACTGCTATCCTCAGAGAAAATGGCTTATACTCCACTGCCTGCCTTTCCAGATACTTTTCATTATTAAAATTATTATTTCTGTGAGCATTTTTTCTGCTCTGCACATGTTTCCAAAAATTGTATTTTTATAGAAGGCTGAGAGTCTTATTTTGGCAGAGACGGGATGCAAAAAGCAGCACAACAAACTCTTCATTCATTACTCGAGCATCGTCTTCTTTACCTACCTCCCACTCTGAATGATTCAGATATTTTGGCACATGAACCCCATAAACTTGCTTTGTTTCAGTTAACAGCTCTCTGCCAGACACTCCCAATATCCCAGGGGGATGCCGGGGAAGAAAGGAGAAAAGCCTTACTCTGTGTGCATGTGCGTCCTTCCCATCCTTCTTTGCAGATGCACGAGAAGGAGTCTCCACTGCCAACACATGTTCCACCATTCATGCAAGGGTTTAGAATACAGCTGCTGTTCTTAGCTTTGAAAACAGAAAAAGTCTCTATTAGCCCAAAGACAAAGAGTACCTATCATCTGGATGTGTCCATATCACAATCCTAAACAGTATTTAAGTCAACAGTTAAAAACTTATAAAGAGGTCAAAAAACTCCTGAAATATATCACATGACAGTCTCTCACCTACCTTCACCATCATCCCAATTCAATCATTTAACCAAACCATGAAATTTTATTAAAAAGGAATTACCTCCTTTCTGACCCATCTGTGTAAGCATTGTTCAAGTACTGCTAAATTATTACTTTGGCAATGAGTTACCCAGGCCATGAGGTGTTCTTTCCAATAAAATATTAGTATTTAAAGCTCAGGTTTTGATTAAAAGCTGCCATTGCATCTAAAAAGTAGAAAAACTATACTAAGTTACCTTCATTCAACTTCCTGATCAAAATGGAAGTTTCATTTCCAGAAAGATGCACCACAGATACTACATTTGGTCTCCAAAGAAAAAAAAAATCACAAACAGTTCCCCACAGCAGGCAGAAACTCTGCAAGTGCCCCAGGAAGAACCACTTCATTTCATTGTTCCTGGGTATGCCTGCTCATACACCTCATGGCTCTGCAAGCCAAGCAGGGGACTAAGTTCCCAGGAAAACCTTTATGCAGGGCCTCTAAACACTAATAGAGAAGGCAAGACACAAGTCCAAATTTTCTAAAACTGCTTAGGAGAGAAGCTATGGAAAAGACCATATAAGCAGCCAGAGGAGAATTGCTTCCTAAAAACCAGTATCACGTCAGGTGAGTGGAAGAAATTACTTAAATTACAGTCACCACCCAACTGGAACAGCTTTGAACCAGCCAGCCACAACAGTGGGCCTGTTTACTAAACTGCTGATTATTTAAACACTTCTCTGCTTCTTCTGGCTTCATTTGTAGACAAGTTAAAAAGTTTACCCGTGTTGCAAGTACTTCCTATCCACTCTGGAGGACATGAGCAGCGGAATGTGTCTCCGTCATCATAGCACGTTCCACCATTACTGCAAGTGTTTGCATCACACTGGTATTCACCTACACACCACAACAAAGCAGCTTTAATTGCCATTGGTCCAGCTGAGTGTTAGAAACAGGTACTTTTTAATCACAAAATTAAAGAGACTTCGTATTTAAATGCACCAGTATCAGAAACACATTGTTCCACTTGCTGTGTTACAATAAACAACCCAAAGAATGGAATCCAAGGACATCGCTCATGAAACTGTTTCGCTACACCAAGGGATACATTTTTTAAATGTTCCATTTTGTGACTGGGAAACTGGAAGGGGTAATGAAAGTGCACCTATTTTTTCACTGCGATTGTTTTATTTTAAATTTCAGGAACTCCAGTCCCACAAGAAGAAAATAAATCTTTGGGTAATCTAAAGATCAAAGCAAGGAACACTTACGTGAATGACAAGTTTTGCCTTTCCAGTCATTCTTACATTCACAATAGAAGTCATTTACCAAATCAATGCATCGGCCACCGTTGTGACATGGGTTAGGAGAACAGTCATTGAAATCTAAAAAAAACCAGTTATTCAGATTAGATGATCTATCCCAGCCAAGGTCAGGAGAAAACAGAAAATATCTCTTTATAAAGAAAATAAATTTTGTACTACTTAGGAAGACAGCAGTCCTAATTGTTACAAGGATATCTTTATACAAGCAAGGCAAATACTCTGATTTAATACAACATGAGTTATGACTTTGACAGCTTAGAAGGACCAGTGTGGCTTCTCAGTAGAGCACGGAAGCAGCTTTGTTTTTACAAATAGCTGTATTCTGAACTTCAGAAAGAGCTTTCTAGCAGGGACCACAATGTCCTGAAAAGGAGCCCCAACACAGGACATCACCAAGAGACAGTTAAGGCTCCCTTCTTCTGTTCCATGCTTCAAAGCACAGAGTTACAGCCATTAGAGGTGGCTGAACCACATATATGCATATGTGTATGTATACAGACATTCAACATACTTACACAAACATGGATTTTAGAGAAAGCTCCTTTCACTTGAGACAAACATCGTAATAGGCGGAATATAAGTATTCCAGAACAAACTTCATCTAGACCACACAAAAAGCTCTTTTGACAGCAGTAGCTGCCAAAAGCTGCTCAGTCTCTATTTCACATATTAATTGATACATGTCCTGTAATAAGTCTCAGCAAGTCCTTGCCATCACGTTGTAGAAGAGGCTTCATTCATACCAGAAAAAGAAACAACTGCAGTTTCCTCTGAGGTGTCTTAACCATGAACTGGCCTAGTTCACTTCTTGGCCAACACTTTTGCCTACCCCCAGGACAAAAAGTTCTCTCTTCCTGAGATAAATGCTGAACTGTACCAGTGAATCAGATTCTGCTCTTATTAAAGGCACTGAGGCTTTTAGAGCAGCTAACCTGAAGTTATTTCTGAAAATACTTCTGCAAACAAGACTTAATTACAGGACAGAGAAATGAACCCATTATTAAGTTCATACAAACCATCTGTTACAACAAAGCTGCATCATTTGGCCCTGCAACACTGAGCAGTACTCACTTGTATCACACAGTTCTCCTTCCCAGCCACTTGAACAGAAACATCTAAATGAGTCAACTTCATCAATACATGTCCCACCATTCTTGCAAGGTTTCCCAAGACAATCATTGATATCTACAACAGAAAGTCAACAATTATTGCTCAAGGCTGTTTTCACCTACTCAAAGGAGTGCTCTACGTTTGTGTCTCTAGGAAAAACAGCACAAAATTATTACTGCATTTGTACATGCAAAAGAAAAGCTCAAACATCTGTTTCCAAGCCTGGTAGGACTTCTGGCTGTATTGTCTCTCATGTAGCAAGTCAAACCAGAGCACTAAGCTTACCCAGTAAAAATATCCAGGGGTTTAAAAAACACCCAGACCAGCAATACATGTTCTGGGCCCTTTTTTACCATTCTCATGTTGGAGAAACCTGTGACTCATAAGACTGCACATAAAGGTAGTGGGTACAGACACATTCACATTGAAGCTGGATTAAAACCAGTTTTCGTTCACAGAGGAAGTGTAAACCACTACAAAGACTGCTACCAGAAGAAACAATTTCAAGCAGTACATCTGAAACAGTGAGTGCTTCATGCAACTTTACTGAAATCTGAATGTTTTATTTTATGCTGTAAAGCTTTGTAACATTAACTTTAAAATAAATGTAGAGCAAAAAGAATAATCTTTTACAAGCTCCTACTTACTTTCATGACAGTATGTTCCAGTAAAACCTCTGTCACAGGCACAAGTGAAATTCCCTCCTGGCTGACTAATACACCGTCCATGAGGCCCACAGACGTTGGATGAAATGAAACGGATTCCTTCTTGGGTAGCATTAGTGAAGACTTCTATTGTACAGCTGTCTATTACTAAAAAAGAAGTGTAGTCTTTAGACTAATGATCTCTATAACCAATCAGATTTTAGTTTTAAAGGAAGTTTTACAAAAATTAAAACTAATCACAATTTTATGTTAGCTGTAAGTCATCATCTAGCTCCTTATAAATAAGGAGCATTTCCTCTCACTGCCTCACTATTTTATGAAGTCCAAGAGAGTACAATAGAAACATTTCTGCATTATACTATTCTCCAAAATGCCTTATTTTTTTTTTTTAATGCACCACCATCAAGACAGATTTATGGACAACAGCAGGTACCTTTACAAGAATTGTTCTTGCAGTGGTCCTTGAGATGAGAACAATTTTTTCCATCGTAGTCATCAGGGCAGGCACAGTAATAATCTCCTCCCAGATCATAACATTTAGCCCCATTCTGGCAAGGGTTAGGTTCACAGAAATCAATATCCATCTGTAAGAGAGACCACAGTTAGCAGCAGCTGCTTCATTTCCCAGGAGCAAGCAGCATTATCTGCTTTGCCAAAGACCCAGATGAAGCTAATGTACAAGGAACCTCAAGTTTTAAGAAGGTTTATGAATCATAAATATTGCATTCCAACCTGCAAGACAGAGAAACTTCAGCTTACTTTAGTCTACCCTACTACAAAGCATTTCTGACACTGCTAAAAAAATACTCCTTTGCAGGAGGCTGAAAAAGCACATTTGCAGTAACTCAGTAAATAATTACTTAAGCCATTAGGAAACATCTTACTGCAAACTTCTCTGGATCATTATAAGTCAGTTCTCTGTCCTTCACACCCACGTACCAAGTGCTACAAGGCAAGTTAAATACCAGTGCACTTGTCAGCTTTGTGTCTGCAAGAGACTTAAAATACACAGAACCTGAACGGAATCCCATCCCCTAGAGCAAATTCTCTTCCCATCTCAATTAACACATAGAATTTATTATAAAACCACACAGCTTGGAAGGGACCTCTAGAGGTCAGCTACTCCCCACCTCCTGCTCAAAGTAGGTCTAGTTAGACCCAGCTGCTCAGGGCCTTATTTTTACAAATACCATCACCACGCCAATTTACACACAGATACACAAGATGCATTTTGAACTCTGACCACCTGATCCAGAGAGCAAAATTCAAAGCTCGCCTTCATAATATATAACCTTTAACACAGACGTCGCTGTGGCAAAACAATTCTGCTGCGTTCTGCTTTAGACTGACACACAAGATCACTGATTCGTGATGCCCTAAATTGGTCTCAAAATCCACAAAGCAGCCTCAAAAAGGATATTTTTACATCACAGTATCTTTCCTCCAAATTTTATTCTTAAAGGTTGCTTTTCTTCCCTCAAGTCAGTTTTTGCTCCTTCACATCTCTCTTGGGAGAAAGACAGCTTTCAACTTTACAGACATAAAATAAAGTCCAATAGTGGTTTTGATCCCTATTTTTAGCAGTTCAGTAGCTAAATGAGAAAAATGCAAAACTAGCCAAAGGAGAAGGAACACAAATGGTGTTCAATATTTAATTCAGAGGAGCACATACAATTCCAGCCGCAACAGAAAAATTTTCAGCAAACATTTCGTGCTCTCATACAGAAAATTTAAAGCAAGCTATAAAAAAATAGCTATGGTCTGAGAAAGATTCTCAGATCTCTTCTATCAGATGTCTCCATTTGTTTCCTTCCATTAGTGTAAATTTCCCCTTCCCAATGCAAGTTCAGTAGCTGGTACTTTAGCATCTGGAATCAATGGTAGATATTTCCTGCAACACACAAGGCAAGCAGCCAACTCCCCCCCATTATTCAAGCACATTTGCTAAAACTTTAATTACACAGTATTGCGTGAATCAGCCCAGAGTAAAGCACTGAAGTTATGATCCTTACGCAGAAACAGTTCATGAGCTGTTAGGTGCTGCACCAGTTTTATTAAACTGGTTGGTATCTGCAGACCTTTTAAATTTTGAATAAGATGAGTGCACTGCTTCTTTAATGACGCAAATGACATAGAATAAACTTACTTCAGTGTTTAAGAGACATCACTGCAATATCCTCCACAAAAAAATTCTGGAGCAAATCCAACAACATTCTAGTCTAATGCCTCCAGTTAATACTAAGCATAAGATTCAGATGGATTTGACTATCAGCAAAAGCCAGAAAGTGAATACTTAATGCAAAATAATTTTACACTAAAAAGCCTAACATCCTCCCTAGAAAGAGGAATATCTTCATTACCAGGAAGTACTTTAGGAATTATCACTAAGACTTCAATATTTCAGATCTGAATCCTTAAGCCCTAGAACCACATGTTCCTAAAATGATCTCAAAGTTCTGAGAGCCAATACTTGCCTACCTGCCTGCCTTTAGTAATTATGTTAATTATCACCACTATATATAATATAAATAACTGATACATAGTTATTCTACTCCTACCAATAGCAGTAGGATTACTTGAAGGGTAATTCAATTATGTACCTCAGAGTTATTAGGATGAGAACCTAAAGCGCTCTAGTGCAAGGAAAGGACACAGGTCCTGAAAATTACAAAGGAAAACATTTCAAGCTTAAGGAATACTTGCTGCCTTAAAACACTTAGGAAGGCCAACACCTATGTGCAACAACTTGCAGTTTATCAGGCTGCAAATTCAAGCGTTACAGCTACTATGACAGCGCTGCACAACAAATTTGCTTATTCAGAGTATCAGGTAACAGCTACGACAGGCAGCAATGCTCCAGCCTTGGGTTACTCCCATTTAAACCCAGAGATATATTTCTTTCAAGAATTCAATCCATGACAAGCATTGCAGTAACGTCTGCGCTGCCCTCACCTCACAGAAGGCTCCCGAGAATCCCTGGGAACACAGGCAAGCGAATCCATTCACCAGGTCTTTGCACCGGCCCCCGTTCTGGCAGGGATTGCTTTCACACTCATTGGTTTCTATCTCACAGTTTTTTCCTGTGAAACCACGAGGGCATAAGCAGTGGTAACCGTTCACTTCATCCTTCACAGAGCAGGGGAAAAAGAAGCAAAAGTAGAAGGATTTGTTTATTGACGAAACTTGCACACAAAAATTCAAGTTATTTCTGTATTCTGGATTTGCGAACAGCAGCAGCACCACAAAATTTTATTTTGTGAAATGGGTGCAAGAGTCTGCACATGCAGCATTACATTTTTAACATTTGAACTCAATTAACCAAACTGTAATTGCAAACTACAGAACTCATAACCAGTCAGAGAAAGATTAATTTTCAACATGGAACGTAATGAACAAGAGTTACCTTACAAGTCCCTCCATGCTGGCACTGTCCATGACAGTCATTTATATCTATGGATAAAATAAGCAAAGCATTAGAATTTATACTGGAAGACTAAGCTGTAAAGTATAGGTTTAGCACAAAAACGGAGAACAAGTGATTTTCAAAAAGGTTTTTTTCTAGATGTTTCAATGGAAAGGAAGGATTCTTGACGTCTTAAGAGATCTCTGTTTTTTAAAAATATCTAATAGAAAATTGCATTCTATATTTCTACTACAGTGTACTAAAAGTGAGGTATCAATATCAGTTCATATCTAACATTTACCTTAAAAGTATTTTAAATTGAATCAGTATATATCATTCAGCAACATGTAAAAGTCAAGAGATTTATTAGTTATTTAAGTGTTAGTTATCTAAGCTCACTTTAATACCAATTACCTTTTAAAATAAATTTTCAAACAGTATTTTCAATTTACATTGCTAGAAATTAGAAAAGTCCTGACAACAGGTGTTTTTTTTCTTGTAAAAGTATGTATACTATCACTCATCAATTTTTTTTTTTTTTTAAAGAACAAAGCATCCTACTGTCAACATACATACTAAAGAAATACTAACTGATATGACAATTTACTCCTGTCCATCCTGGAATGCAGTCACAGTAATATCCACCAATGAGATTTTTGCAAGAGTAAGCATTAACACAGGGTTTCCCCTCACACTCATTAGCATCTGTGAAAGAAGAGAAAATAAAGAATAGAATAAAGAACAAACCCAGAAACAGATTACCACAGCACCAAGCAAAGTGTCCATGCAATCCAAGCATCAGAAGCTCATATTATACACTGGTAGGGCACTAAAACCATTTACATACCACAGGATTTTTTTTAATGCACACTTGCCTATAGTAGCACATGCATGCTATCTTACTCTTCCCTTTGCCAAAACTCAAAAAGGCAATTTGTTAGTCAGGGCAAACCCCTCCCCGGCCTCCACAAGCTTAGTCACTGTTCTGCCACCACAGAGAAGGAGCTACCATCACCAACGCTGCATTTTGCAACAGAAAAGTTACGGGGCATTCTAAAAGAACTGTTATAAGTAAGTTTAAGTTGGGGCTTAAATAGTTACAAATCCATTTGAAACTTCTGGCTTTAAGATCTATTAAAGAGGATCTAAGATACCAATAACACACATATTCCATGTTTTCTTCAATACACACATGCCAGAAACACACAGAGTTATTCACTGTTTAGGAATAACCTCCAGTGGTCTCCAAAGCTTTAGAGTTACTTACCAAGCTGGCAAGTTGCTCCAATCCACTGCTGTGGACAAATACACTCGAATGCATTGACTCCATCAATGCAGGTCCCTCCTTGAGCACAGGGGTTTGAGGCACACTCATCAATATCTGCAAAGTCAAAGAGAGCCTTCCATTACACAGCCTAAGGCTTGGCTTAACAGGTTCTACTTCAAAGTCAGTTTGAGATGAAGGGGGAGAATGTACAGACAAACAAGCTTAGGAACAGACTAACATTTCTAACCTAATTTTTACTTAGGCTTTTCTCACATCCTTAAGACAGAGGAGAGAAGATCCGCAAACAGCAAAGAAGAATCAGCTAACCTACCTGTGACTTGCATGTTCACTGAAAGTCATGTTCCTAGATTCATGACACAAATTTAGCCAGTTTTGGTTCTGTGGTTGGTAATTTTCAGGGTTTTTTGGTTTGGTTTTTTGTTTTTTTTTTTTTAAGGACTGTTGCTGTTTAAAGCCACCTGTGTTCCAAATCACAGGCAACATGAAAACCAATTACAGTCCCACCATACATTTCAACCACTTCTCTGTCCTCTGAATCAGACACTTAAGCATTTAAGTGTGCAAATCTACTCTTCTACTACTAAAGAAGGGGAGAACCTTTGACCTCCACATTTATATTTCTCAAAATGAAACCATTCTGTATTTTGCTTAAGAGTAGCTAAGGAGTCAGGAATCGTCAAACAAGCTTTTGGATACGGCCCTGCTATGCTTTTGATAACTTTCTGATAACAGATCTCAACTGCATCAAGTCAATACTGTGGGCTGCACAGAACCCTCCTGTTTTCACTCAGCCAATGCTCAGCTGTTAAAAGACAGGGAAAGCAAAAAACTACCACCAAATTCCAAACGCACAGCGCGTGATATCACCAAGTAAGCTGCATCAACCCTTCCAACCCAACAGGTCAGTCACCAGCAAAAGCATACCCACCAATAGCACATGTTGGTCCACTCCACCCCGACGGGCAGTGACACTTGAAGCCTGACGAAATTTCGTGACAAATTCCACCGTTAGCACAGGGATTAGATACACAAGCATGCTCGGCTGGGGAGAAAGAAGGAAAGAAATTCCTGCTAAATACTCTTCCAGTACCAATTAAGGAGAACTTGCACTTAAAACTGGCATTGGCTAAAAGTAACCAAGAGAAATAGCAGTGGAGAGATGCCAGCACAGAAGTTTGGAGCCTTCCTCTCCCACTTCCAGAGAGTTAAGATTCCCAGTAAGAAACTGAAGCAGGATTTTACTGAAGATGTACCATCCCTTCCTACCTAACGACTAGAAAGCCTAAGCACAGACAGGTCACTCTACTTCAATATCCCAGGAACCAGTAAAGTTCCCCATTAACGCTCTGCTTCCAGCCATGCACTTCCACCTCCAGAGTGCTCCAGCACTTCTTTTCAATTCAGTGAGACAAAACAGATATGCTGTAAGCGGGGGTCTGAACAGTTGTAGCAGTTTAAGCATCAAAGGTCTGTTTAGCTTCACCCTAACACCGTTCCTTGGAAACGGCAGGGAACAGAGGTGCTTACAGGCAGGGCTGCTCGTTGTCACTCCATGTAGGGCTGCAACACTGGCAGAGGCTGCACAAAGCAACCATCAGGTTGAGGAGGGACAACCTTTTTGTACCTTCTGGTAACTTCCCCTCTCGGAAGCCAAGGAAGCTTTTAGTACCAGAACCTAAAGCAGCTCACATACCAGCCTACTGTTAAAAAATCACTGTAGATCTCAGCAAGTATATGGCTCCCTTTTTTACTGCCACCTCACCTGAAAAGCCAAGCTACTCCCCCACAGCCTTCAGGGTGAGCTATGGCAAGATTTCATCCATTTTAGCCTAAACTTTACATCACATTCTACCAGCTGAAGCAAAATTCAAGTTTTGATGGTATCTTTAATACCACACAGCACTTCATGAGGTTCAAAGATCTACATCCTGATTAACTCTGAAAACATTCTGCTGATAATAGTTCAGTGAATTTAAGGCCAAGCAGTGAGGTGGAAAAAACGCAAGGGTTCTTTCCACCTAAACTTTTAGCTATCAAGGAACAGCAAAATTCATAATGAGAAGACTGTAAATAGCACATTTTAAAAAAGGATTTAACAACCCATCATGACAAAGAAACAGAACACCCAACTGAACACTACATGCGAAAAAGTTAAATCAAAAACTTCCATTTTTCTCCAAACATCAAATCTTCAAAGCAAGATATGAAAGAACTAGAAACTGCACACTCGCCCATTTACCTCCAAAGTGAGAATAATCAAGAAAAGTCTCCAAAGACCAAAACTGTACCCAGAACATGAACATTTTGGCCTTTGTGTAACACATACAGATAGAAAAAAAGCAACATGCTAGCTTTGTACTGTGGTTGAGGTAGGAAGCAGTTTTTCAAGACACAGATCTGTCAGACTCAAGTCAAAGCCATGCTTCATCACAAATGTGATTTAAATGCTCTCTTCCATTTCGCCAATAGGCACAAGGAAGACACTTTTTGTTCAGACTGTTTAAGGTGACTCTGTAAGAGGGTTTGAGCACATTTCCAGAGTAGTTAACCTTTCATTATTAATCCAAATGTATTACAAGTCCCCTATTAAAAGATTAAGTTTCAGTTGATTAAAAAGTATAGTCAACACATTCAGACAACTAAAAATTGGGCAAAAGCCCCACATCAGAGTAGAAACTGCAGAGTCCATCACTTCCACCTTTCTTAGTCCCTAGCTTGGAAAAAATGCATGTTTGCCAGCAAGCCAGAAGACAAGAAAATGGGCAGCAGGGAGACAGGCAACAGGGAAAGCCACATGTGTAACCTATTCCATGAGACTACAGCCCAATTGCACGTTTGGATTAAGGAAGAGAAGTCAAAGGGAAGAAATATTCTCAGTCTTATCTAAAGGGAAACTGGTTGTCTTTGGTGATTTTTTGAACAGCCAGGCGAAGGCACTAGACGGGAGAGATGGAGCTTATCCCGACTGAAATGTAAAAGTGCCTAAACCCGCTGCAGATCTGCAAAGAGAGATGCAATATCCCCAAGTACCGATCTCGCAGTTCTTTCCCGAGTAGCCGTCGGGGCAGGCACAGCGATACTCATCGGGCTCGGTGTTCATGCAGGTGCCGCCGTTCAGGCAGGGGTGGTGATTCCCACAGTAATTCAGATCTGCACAGAGAAAAGGGTCAGTCAGCAGGGAACAGATCTCACCATTTTAATCCTAGTCAGACACACAGAGGCCTTTCTGGCTTGAACATCCTTCACCCACATCATCCCCATATTCCAATGGCTAGCCTGTGATCTGGTAACTATCCACAGAACAGGGAAGAATGAACAAGAGACAACTGCAGGAGTTAGAAGAGTCAGGACAATTCCAAGCCTTTTGTCTTGAACTTCCTATACTTCTGATGCCTAGGCACCATCTGCCACACAAGAATTAAGGCACAGAAACACTCGGGTAGTCGCACACTAGCAGAAAAAAAAAGGGTTAATGAG
Organism: Struthidea cinerea; assembly: GCA_013397865.1. Classification (NCBI taxonomy): domain Eukaryota; kingdom Metazoa; phylum Chordata; class Aves; order Passeriformes; family Corcoracidae; genus Struthidea; species Struthidea cinerea. Next base: position 307,053 of record VZTI01001911.1, on the reverse strand, counting down.
TTATCAGTTAATCATGCAACTTAACTTATTTTTCCTGTACATTAATGTTAAGTACCTTTGTTACAGAGCAGGCCACCCCAGTTGGTTTCACAATTACACTGCCATGGTTCATTACAGCTCCCATGAGCACAGCCTGGGTAGCGGACACACTCATCACAGAACTGTCCTTGCCAACCATAATGACACCTAAGATGTAAGTTCACATGTTAAAAGTTAGCAACATGATGCTTCATTATCAGCATTACATGTATTTACAACACTACACTTACCATTCTCAAGAACAAGGTCAACTGTTCAATGTGCAACAGATAACAAAACTTTATTTATCCTGCTTAGAAGGGACACAACTAGTCCTGTTGAACATCCTTACAGCAACTCATCCTGCTCAAATGTGTTACACACCATGGCAACAAACACCACCAAGCACTACACGTTATAAGAACTAGACACAAATTAGTTGTTCTTTCACAAGAAGTCCCCTCTTCACATAATCATCTCACACAAGGACAAAAATTGTGATTGATACAAGAAGTTGAAATTGATTTTCAGAAGGAGACTGTTGGCTTACTGCATTGAGCACTACAGTGTTTTTCTGTGAAGAGAGATTTCAAAAGAATAGCTATTTGTTCTAGAGTGCTACAACCTTAAAAGACCAGGGCAGCCAGAGAGGCAGCAGTCTTGACAATTTTCTCAAGGTCTGGTTTTTCAAGAAAACCTTTTTTTCACAGATTTATTCCCTTATACCCTCAGTGTTCTCTACTGACACTATGGAAAAAGTACTCTTTGAAGAAAGGAGGAGTGAGAACAGAAACAAAAGCCATTAATAATTAATTTGTTTTAGAGTTGAATTTTTTCCCCAAGATTTCTTCTGAGACCAATATCTTCATGTTAATCTGTAACAGAACTCTTCTAAAGAAGCAACACTTTATGCTACAGAAAAGTATTAAAATCTGAACTCTTGGCATGGGGGATTAGCCAATGATTTAACATGTATTTATATTTCACACATTTTAAGTACCAAGAAATAGTAAGCTTGCTCTTTTGGGCCAACAGAAGAAATGTTCTGCCTGTTAAGAGAGTATTTCTTATACAGAATTCAAGAGACACACTAGCAACAAAGAGATGCATAAAATCACACTGTATGGGAGTTGGGCACACACAACAGTGCAGCCCTATTGCCTAGAGGAAGAAAAAAACATTAGAAATCAAACTACATTTTTTAGATTAAACACTACCATTCTATTACCCACATGATTTGAATAGTATAAAAGAGCAGAAAATAAATTAAGTCTTTGGAGGGGGTGGCAGTGAGAGAAGACATGGAAGAGAAGTATAAATGAGGAGTCTTGGTTCCTTGTGAATCAATCCTCTTCCACTGTTTCAGCAAGCTGGATCAATCCCCAGAGGAACAGAACAAGCTGTGCTGGCAGCACAGTATTTAAACCCTTACTATTTACATTGGCAGAAGGAATCTAGATGCAGATCTCTGCAAGACCATTCTTTTCATACGAAGTTCTAGAACGACTTTGAGCTCATGTCCCAGTACCTGCTCCTGCCCTGAAAAGCTCCCAGCTGCAGATCTGCAAGGAGAGCCTCAGGTGAGTACCCAGCCCAGAGCCCTCGACTGCTCCTCTGAGCAGGGCTGGCAGAAGCCTGGAGAGCACTCGCATTTTAGAAGCCTCTTTCTTTGGCTGCAGCAAGAGGAAACAAATACTGCTCCTGCTAAATTTGATCTCTTCCTTCCTCCTCAAGGACAAATCCTCCTCAAGAAAAATCTTTTCAGAGGATGATAATAAACAATAAAAAAAAGCATTGCAACTCACTTTACTGGCCTCAACCCAAATCTTCATCCATGCCAAACCTGGCACTACTGCCAGCGATTCACCATGACTATCCCAGCCAGAGCCAACTCCCCACCCACATACAACAAGCATTTTCAAGAGCTGAAAGTCTGCATCACAAAAGCAAATAATCACAATAACTCAATTTATTCTCCACAGCCAATGGATAACAACTTTCTTTGTTCAACGTTGCAGCAGTGCTTAAGACAACAAAGAAAAATACAGCCCCCTTCTAGAACTTGAAGGCATCTTAAGCACCTACTTGAGTTTGTAGGTATGCTCCATGGCATTAAAATTACTTCAGCAGAAAAAAGGTTGCTGCTTTTTCATCATATTCAACACAGCCAAAGTTTACTGTTAAAGTAACCACCAAGCCTGAGGGAAACCTTTTCTAGAGGCTAAAAGCAGTCCAAAGGAACACAATGTTTACAAGTCAAAAGGTTACTTTGTGGTAAGCTGATCAGCCTTCAGTTTACAAGGAAGAATAAATTAGGATTTCCTCTTGAACAGGAAGTCTGGTTGCATCCTACATTAACAGGTGCTAGAGCAGCGTTAATTCCACTTCCTTCTAAAAAGATAATGCTTACATGGATCTCAGCTCCCCCTGAAAGCAAGATAGGATCAATAAAGGTAAACCAACCCAGAAATGGGTACGCATGTCATTTATGGGTATGGGTATGTAATTTATGACAAAAATATCAAGACAAAAAACAAGGACGAAAATGATTAATGATTCACTATGAGAAGCCTAAATGGTACAAACACAAACGCAACATCATTTAGGAAAAAAAACCCCAAAAAACCCAAGGCAGAATTCCTTTTCAAGTACCAACCACTTGTGCAAAAGCCAGAAGGAAACTGCCAGTGCAGCTAATAGTGGGCTAAAGTTACTTATTCCCTGCCCACCCATCCCAGTGGAGCATCAACTGAATTCCAATTCTAAATATTTCACATCTGACAAAATAAGAAAGCCAAATATAGAGAATCTATAAGGATTCTCATTGTTCAACAGACAAAGAAAATTCTTATTGGAATCAAGATTCTACTTCCTTTGTCCTTCCCCTCTGCTGACTTCATCAGCTCAAACTTGTCTTCACAATCCAGCACATGGAAAACAAAATCAGACCTGGCTTAATCTTAGCCCTCGCTGGGTTATTAGCAGTACAAAGAAGCTACCATAAATAGATTGTTACAGTTCAGTAACTTCCTGATGGAAGGCTGAAGCACAGGCATCTGCTCCCAGACCAAAGCATCCCTCTGGGTCAGAATTAACACAGACAAAGTGCAATAGCGAGAGAAGAACAATTGTTGGTTATCTTGAAACCAAGAATTTGGGGAATAGATCTGGTAATTCTACAGGCATGCTTCAGAGTTTCCATTTTCCTTAGATGAGAGTCTGGTGGTAATAGGAAAATGAGAACTCAAACAAGGTTGGAGGAAGTGGAGGTGGCAGGAGTTAACATTAGCAAAAATTCTAGATAAGACTTCAAATCTTCAGATTAGAAAAACTGCAAGTGTGCAGAAAACACACGGCTGTCATTGACAAGCAGATAAAGCCACAATAATTCAGCTCAGTGGGGCTTCAAACCGCTAAATTTCACGATAAGGAAAAAGGACTTTCTGCAGTAAATCTCAGTGTGTTTAAAGTAGTAAATTTAGCATCAGGGAATCCTACAAAAACACCCATCACTACACACAGTTCAAAGGTACATATGTACTCAGAGGCAGGGGGAAGTGGGAAAAAGAGAATGAAACAGAACATTTGGGGGTTTTATTTTTCCTGGGGCCAGTAAAAAACTAAACTCATAAAGTCCAATAGAACAGATTTTTCTACAGAAATATGTTTTCCTTATGTTCTTCTGAAAGAGATATAATTATGGAAAAAGCTGACGGTGGCCTTTGCTTTCCTCTGAGGAAGTTTGTGTTATAATTATTGAGAGCTTAGTTGAAATTGAGCATTTCCAAATCAGATGGAACAAGCTGCTCAGAAGATCCCGTGTTGCTGCATGTAAAACAGGAACATCATTGTGAGGAAAGGCCCTGAGCAATCTGGTCTGGCTAGACCTTGGGCAAAGAGGTGGGACTAGACAACCCTGGAAATGTTGTCCCCACTCCATGACTTCGCACCAAATCCTACGTGGCAGTTACAGAAGGGATGTGGAAAGGTGAAGAGATGTACCCAGATCCTGATGGTCTGTGAACCACGGCCCCTCAGCACCTTGCATGATTAACTGCTCCTTATCCAAAAGGTGGATGACTCTGCCAACAGCAGGAAGTTGGGGTGCTCTCAATGGTCAGCTTAAACTCAGCTCTTTGGTAGTACCTTCCCACATGGTTTATTCTCCTGGTTCAATCACTTCTGGTTATTTGAGAGTGCTGATCCTTCTGTGCAGAAAGTTCAGCTGAGGAACTTTGCATTGCACATCTCATCCAATCACTAATCTATGCTGGTTAACCTTACAAAAAGCTCTGTAATTCATGAGGATGAGGGGGTACCTAAATAAATGCTGTTCTACACCTGCTTCCAGAGCTTTGTGAGAACTTCATGCATAAATACACTTAAACCACCGAAGTGAAGTCTATTTCTGAAGTCAACATCAGAATATGGGGCCTAAAAATAAATTTAAAAAAATCTTAGGGAGGATGTAGGCAATGTGGTATAAGCCTTTAAATATCACAGGTTACACCTTACTGATATATTGCACATCCTGCAAAGAGTGAAGAGAACACCACTGTGATGTATTCATACACCTTTTTATAAGCAGACTTTTTGGAGGGAGCTTCTCCCAATCATGTTTCAAGTGGAAGCTGGGGCCAAAACACTCAGCACACAGGAAAACAAAGCAAAACAGTGACATTAAGAGCAGAAGCAAAATGCATCATTCAGGGGTGGGGGAGAAATAACCCTCTTAAATAGAAAACCACTAAATTTTCTAGTGACGTGAACAGGATGGTGTTGCAAAGGCCAGAACAATAGCTTTATATTAGTTATTTACTTAAAATAACCATAAGAAAGTCTGTTTAAACTTTTAGGAGATTACTTGTTGCACAGCAGGCAGCAATATTGTCCAGCTGTTAGATCCTACACTTCTGAGCATCTGGATTCAACGTTAATAAGTAGTACAGTACTCATTCATTAATACTTGTCACAGAAACACTTTGCCCACTCTCCTACCTTCTAAATAGGCAGGATAATTTTGTGAATAGCAAAGGAAAACGTGCTCATTAATGAACTCAAATAATTTCATTACCTAAAAGCTTGTTATCTTTTCCTCTCACCCCCAGCATTCTTATCACACCAAAAGATACAAGCCTTTCCCTAGAAACTTTTTTCTCCTCTAATAAAGGAAGCTATCGAAAGCTAACAGTCTCACTCCAGTACTACGTAGAGTTTTGAGAACAAGTTAAAAGAGGGGATGGTTCAAATGTTTGTAGGCAGAACATTGCTCAGTTAACTTACATAAGTGGCTCTAAGGGCGTGCCTGTATTTGCATTAGTTCACACCAGGAACATGCTTTTTACATGAACTGCCTGATCATTCCTGTTGATGGGGTGTTAGTTCACATAACAGAGCTGTTTTGGAACAAAGGAATTGGATTCCTCTTAGGTTAAACTAAGGTAATATCAGACAATGTATGCCAGGAGCACACCCAACATGTTCCAGCTGCAAACAGGCATTCAGGCCACAAGAACAGACTAGAGAGTCTAAAATTTAAAGCCCTGAAGTGTTTGGAGTACGATACTGGGTTCTCTGTGCTGCTTTGATCTACTGTTCTAGTTCAGCTGCACTCCCCACACTGTTGCAGACACAAGTTCAAGCACTACATGTTTTTACTTCCTGCACACCTCACATCTCCTGGATGCAGATTCACCTTTAGGACGTGTTCTGTATCTTCCTACCCATTCACAAGCAAGTGAACGCAGAGCATGCCTCAGTTCCTCGACCAATAAAGAAGCAAACCGTGGGATTCTTTGCCTAACTTAAGGTGCCTACTTGTGAAACTCTTGCCAACATTCCCTAAGGGCTCACCATTAGGACATAAGAAACAATAATAAAAGCACACTGGTTACAAAAACAGGCAAGAGAACTTAACATGACAAAAGACACAGCAATTGCAAGAATTTCATAAGATCTTTGAAACCTGAAGCTGTGATAGGATATCTCACGCCAAAGAGGAGACAGGAGATGCCCCAATCCTGGTACCAAGCACATTCCTGCAGGGCCAAACAGGAGCCTCACGCTCTTCAGGGACTTCAGGCAGTCCAGTGCTGCAGGAATTGAAGTGGTCAGATGCCAAAGCAGCTAAGCACACTGCCCAAACAAGGTTTTTTTCTAGTTTACTGCTCAGAGCCTATGAGATTTCTCGTAATTCCATTCTGGAACAACTGTGGAAGATCCCCACCTCTTACTTTCTCCCAGTTTTCAGAAGCAGGAATTTTATTTCCTTCTTTTTTTCAGCTCTGTGACCTTTTGCTAGTCCTCTGCAGTCTTTCAATAACAACCTGTTTTGAAAAGCCTCACCAGATCACCTTTTACCCAAGAATGAGTTTGCAAGAATCCAGCTGCTCAGGATTTAAAAAAAAAAAAAAACTTTAGACAGAGCTCCCCAGTGCTGATGTTAAACATGTTATCCACCCAACTATCACAAAACCACAAGTGACACATCGATGATATTGGATATCCTCTGAGAAGTCTAAGATTTAACAAAGACTCTCTAGAACAGTTACACCCCCAATACTCCAGGTAGCTGTAAGCTCATTTTGCAGCTCCAGCTTTTGTTCCTGCATCTCTAAAGAAAGTATTGAATAATAGCTGAGCAGGGTCTGGCCCTTAAAGTGACAGATGAAGGGAGCAAAATCACTTGGGAGATGCCCACAGCCCTTGCAGGCACTGCTAGACTGCTGAAGGTATGGCACTGGACAGAAAGCTTCAGGGAACTTTTTCAGTGGGACAAAAATAAGGTACATGTTTAAACAAAACCAAGCAAACATAAAATTACCGAAACTGTAGAACTAAAACTGTCACATAGAGTTCTAGAACAAGTTAGTTCAAAGCACATCAACCTTAACTTATCTTAAAAGTTCTTTTAAAAGAAGTCCGCTTGCTTTGTTCACCGTGCACAGAATTCACATTAGAGTACTATTAATGATCCCATTTATAATTCATTTCAGTTAGCCTGCACATTCTAAAGAAATATTTGTACCAGTTGTGGAAAGTAGGACTGGCATTTCCCAGGACAAGACCTAGCTCTTACCATGGCTCCAGAATACAAGCTGAGCAGTGTTAGGGATTTCACTCCTTTTGTTTTGCTTTAGATGAGAAACAAACATTCAAAGGCAATGGGAAAAGTAGAAAGACTTCTGAAAATACCATCATCCTGGCAGGACTATGACAGTGTAGGCCAGATATGAGGCATATCTGGACCACAACCAAAGCCATACCACTCTGGAAAACAAGGAAGTGAAAGATGGAGCTGTTAAGCCTAGTGACAGTTTATGAGAGGTACCAAACATACCCAGCTCAGCAGTTTTAATCAAGGAAAAAAAAAGCCGTCACTGACGGTTTCTCTATATTCAACTTTGCTAATTTCATATGGTCATTGAAACCAAGCCAGATAGGAGCCATTAGATCAAACTTCATTCTCCTCTAGACAGCTTAATGGAATTTAACAAAGTACTTTAAATGATGTAAAAACATACAAAAAGCACCAGCATCAGGGCTCTGCAATTGTTGTGTCTTTGATAATCCCTCCTACTACTTTGGTCTGGTGAAGTCAATAAAAAACAGACCATTTAGCCTGCCACTACAGACCAAAGTTTATTTTTATTTATGCACTATG
>VZTI01001911.1:263310-299353 GCA_013397865.1 Struthidea cinerea | reverse complement strand
TTTATGCACTATGGATAAAGACTGGTTTGTTTTCTCTTTAGGATGGCGGCATCTTCTATTCTTGCAAGACTCAGCTAAGTTGCTTTTGCTATCCTCAAGGATGTATTTTTCATCTTTATTCAGGAAATTCTTGTTTTTGCTGAATTGCCTCCACAATGACAAAAACCCATCACCTAGACCCAGCCACACCACAAAATCATTTCCTACATCAGGTCATTTTGAGACATCTGGTCATCCCTACTTATTTTCCATTCTGATAGAAACTCAACAGAAGAAATGGAAAAACATCTCAACACTGTAACTTTCTCAAAGCAAATGAGTGCATGAACTTGACCAACAGATGATGCACATCCAGAACCAGTGGCACAGCCTTTATTAACAGCCTGAGGTCATTTAGCTACTTCTGATTTTAGTGTAACTTTTAATCCAAGAACAGCTCTAAATTACATTGGAATATAAAAAATGGAGGGTAGGTCTTTTTTTGAGACCTTGGTTGAAGCCTTGGAGCCTCTGCCTAACCCTACCTCCACGTTCATGCGAGTTGAAGATGGAAACCATTTTCCAGCTTTTCTATTTACTAACAGCACTGCAAATTTTGGCAGTTAAGTAGCTTTTGGCACCAGCTGGTTCCCAAATACCTCACACCCATATTTTTTCTCACATTTTCATTTTCTTTCTGAATTAAAAAAGGACATTGTTTTCACCTGTTAAATTACAGTGGCAGCCATCCAGAAACCAGGATGAAGGCATCTAGATTAAAATTCAATAGCACCAAACATAGCAGTTTCTTTTAAATAACAGCTTCCTTTGTACTGCTAAAGATAAAGGTCATGTCTGTAAGCTTTGTTTATTTTTAGGCCAGCATCATTTTTCTACAGAAAGTGTTATCCATTTTGGTTAAAAGCAACATTTCCAATACAGCCTAATAACTGTGACAGAATACAATTTAAAGACAGCTGTGTGAACACACTCAAGCTACCAAATCACCATTAAAGAGATAGCTGAGAACTTCCTGCAACACTGCAAAGAGTGGCCACACATAGAAAAGCCACTGCTCTCCTTGAGCTTGCTGATCGTGGATCTGACTTGAGCATCAAGACATCAAGAAACAAGGTAAACTGCATACAATCCATTATCCCTTCCCTCAGGACTTACTTTCAAATGAGAGAATCCACCCAACAAAGTAGAAGATACCTGGACAGAGTCCTTCAATAGACTCGGGGTTATTTTTGTGAGCTCAGTTTAGCTGGGCAGGTTGCAAGGGAACACCTGGACTTACAACACCAGATGCCTCTTCGCATCAGCTCCAGGCCACAAGGAAAGGCTTCGCTCGCGTGAGACCACCTATTGACAGGCACCTTGACAAAGGTAACAGCCACCCAGCCCCCTCGGCTTCAAAGGCTTTATATTCCCTTCTTGAAACCTCCCTCCTACTCTCCAGCTTCTGCCTTCTCAGACACGGCTGGTATCACAGAGAAATGGAAGTTAAAAAGGAAACTCTGCCAACCCCTCTCACCCACCTACCCCCACCCAAGAAAAACCCCAACCAAATAAAGGTACTGCTTTGTAATTGCTTAAATATGTTTCTTTTACACACTTAGTCAAAGACTTCCTGCATTTGAAAAGCAAATATTCACAGGCTCCTAGGATGCTATTTTGACACCTACAGGACACCAGAAACCCTTACATGAATCAAAACTCATTCAAATAAGATCTCAAGGGGAACAAATGCATTCTTGGAAGTCTCAAGGGAAGGAGTATTTCTTCCTCAGGCAGAAATGATACTGGCCCAGCTCTCAACCACAATCTCTACTTGTAACAAAAAGATGCCCAACCATAGGGGCACCCAATACTTGAAATCACAAGGAAGATATTTAGTGATATGAAAAAATCACAAATAACTCATATAGAAAATATTCTTTCTTACACAAAAAGGAAGCTATCATTTAAACATCTTCCTTGAAAAAATCTTTTAAAGGAAATTTTATAGCTTGAGAAGTGAAACCACACACAAACTGAAGCACTGCACTTCAAATTTACAGATTTCAGTCAGATCAGAGAGCTATAACACAAACCTTCCAAGAAGTCAGCAGCATCTGATGGAAGTTTCAGGGCAGTAAGAAACCACTCTGCGGTGCAATGATTTAAGGCTTACTTTATCTGCCATCCCCCACTGTTAAAAACATGAGGCTCTGCAGCAGGATGGGACTTGTCTGCATGTCACCTACCAGAGCTCATGAACTGGCACCTCAACCCCAGCTTAGCTCTGATCCCAGCAAAGCTGAACTATCTGCATCCCATTTCTGCCACTTCTGTGGAGGTTGTAGTAGTCAGAAGGATGAAGCCAAATTGCCTTAAACTGTCACAGCTTGCCACAGAGCGGTATTTTTCAGCCCTCAGGGGTGCTGGCAGTCACAGTTCAGTTTCGCATCATTCCAAGCAGGTTCAACACAGTTTGCTAAGGAACTGCTGTGTGAACCCACCCTTACAATGGTGCATACCACTCTGACCACAAATAAACTCAACAACTTACACAGGATCCCAAACTTGCAAGTAGACCTGTCGCATTTCTGCAGCAGCCAGTGTAAAAATAACACCCATTTCCCCTTGACCTACTACATTGAATGCCTGAACCTTTACAGGAAAACAATCAACTGCCCTTGCTATCACAGTCTACTTAAGCTGCATCATGAAGTTAAGGGAACATTTCACTCAAGTTCTCTCATATTTAGGGACCAAAAAAATTTACCTGGGGTGGAAAGTTTAGGTTGGGGTTGCTGCTGTATCTCTATTATTACCAAAACTCTTTTTTTCTTGGAATAGCAAAATGTACTATATTTTGGTGATCAAAATGTATACTGAGTGCTCTAGGACTGTGAGCATTTCCTAGTCACAGTCCAAAGAGCAAGCTGCCCTTTTCAGTTGAGAGAAACAAACATATAGAGATCAAAACTCCTAAAGATTTTGAAAATAATAATAATACAGATTTTTCTCATTTGATAAAGGCACAGTTTTGAACTACACAAAGAAAGTCTGTTCAGTACTATATAGACAAAAAATAGAATAGCATCACAAAACAGTTTAGAGTATATGCAGTTGTTACACACATGATATCTACTTCAAATCCATTTCCATCCATGTTCTGGTACAGAATTTTTCCATTTTAAAGCAGACTTTTTAAAAGTAGCATCATACATGGAAGACACTAGAGAAATCAGTGCTCCCCCCACCAAAAAAAAAAAAAAAAAAAAAAAAAAATAAAAAAAAAAGGAAGATACTCAAGCATGCAGACTTACTTGCATTCCCCAGGTACACTGCAGCCCCCATGGAGCAAATTACATCCTTGTTTACACACAGCTGTAGACACAAAAAGATTTAGGCATCAGTCTGGGCAGCCAGGTACCCATTAGTACAGCAGCAACCTGGAGCTGCTCAGGTAGGGCTCCTGTCATTTAGCTCCTGTTTGTTGTGTGTGCAGAGCAGATTGCCCTTTGCTGTGTTCCAATAGTTGCTGCTCCCAGACAGTTGTTTCACAAAGCACAGCACCACTGCAGCCGAAAGGCTTTGCAGCAAGAGTGTCAGCACTGAAATTTTTATAAAATACAGTTATTTTAAAACCTGGTATAATGCTGGAAATCCCAAACTTTAAGTGATATGTGACCTTGAGTAAGCCCTAAAAACGGTCCTCCTCATCATTAACAAGCTTTTTACAGAAAAGGAACAGAAAACAAAACCAAGAAGCCCTCAGCAGAAAGAAGAGTATGTCACATAATTTTAGCACTAATTACTTACTGAAGGCAAAATGCAGAGATTTGATTGAGTGGTACATTAAAAGAGATGACTACACTTGAATTTCTGTTCGCATTAAGAGCTATCAAAAAGCTTTCAGCTTTGCACACCTCGCTCTTAAAACTTTTTCATTTGCAGAAACAGGGTTATGAGGGTATTTTTATAGGATTAAAGTCTACTGTATTAGTGATTATATAATTCCAATAAAATCTTACCTTAACAGATGTAATACATCATTTTGCTTTGAAGAAACACCACCATTGAATAAAGTCAATTAGTAAAAAGATGTTTCACTGTTTTGAATACTAAATTTGTTTAGATGTGTCCACAGCACACATCAGAAGCAACACTGGATCCTGTGCTCCACTCTTCACAGAGGATGTTTTAATTAACGATTTGTGTTGAAAGGACAAAGCCCGTATGTGCTAAAATTAATATGCTACAGCATTGACACCACAGAAGTACCTACTGCAGCTCATATCTATTCTACATACACCAGGGCTAATCCAAGACAAAGGAAACAATACTACCTTGCTTGCATTCTTCTCCCATCCAACCTTCCATGCAGGCTTTGTTTCCATTTTGATCACACGTGTAGTGACCAACAAAGTCATCTCGAGGGCCACAGAACTTGTTGCACAGCGCACTGTAGTAATTTTCGTCACACTTCACCCTTATTTGCACTTCAAAATGGGCAACAGGGCCATTGATTTGTAGGGTCTTCCATCGATCTTCTGGGTTGATCATGCCAGCATGTGCCACTCGTTCTATCAACAAGTTCTCACCTTTTTGGAAAGAAAGGTAAATTCAACAGGGGGTTAACTTTGATAGCACACAAGGACATATGGAATCCAAACAGAAGTATTCAACTGGTTAAGGGAAAACCAAGTAAAGAAAACGTTAGGATGATAAAGATCTACTGTATAACTGAATTTTCCTTTGCCTTGCAAAGTTCATTACAGGAAGGCCAATTTTAAAAAGTGTCCCAAAGGAAATATTAAAAAACTCTGGAACATAATCCATAGGAAATAGCTTATTTTTCAAGGCAGCCAAACATACCACACCCACATGCTGACAACTAGCAGCTTTATCTTGATCTGAGGCTCTTCTTGCCTCCTTTTTGTTCTTATAAAATTGCAAGATCTGCATTATCTCATAGCTGAGATAAAGTTCTCTGCCGTGAGTTTAATTTCAAAAACAAAGCAAAACACAACATACTCAATTTGCTGTGAAATCACTGAGCAATAGTGACTGCTCTGGTAGGCTTGCATTATGTACATAAACTGACTTGCTTCCATTTTATCATTCTCTCTAAAAGAAAGGCAAAACATCTTTAACAACCATTCCATAGAACACCGCCCAGCTTGTATGTGACATTTGGAGAAGAAATAAACAAGTGAACCCAGGATTGTCAAGGGCCATTCTCATCCCTGTATCCTGCTTATCCTCACCCCCAGTGAAACTCCTGATAACTGTGATCCCCGTTGCAGCACGCTCTGTGAGCATCCTGCCTGGTCCCCACGGAAAGCAGCAGCTCGGCTCCTGCCAGGCTCCACTCACTGAGGCCAAACCTGCACAAAGCATCACCTATCCCAGGGGACAGGAGGATTCTAGGCTGTAAGAGTACAGAAACTGCCAACACAAAGTATTTCATTTCTATGAATATCCATTCTGTATCTTCATCCATGTAATTCTTTGCATGGAAGCTTCAATACCAGGAGGTGAGACAATTATAGTCAGTGCAATAAATTACACAATTGCTTCAGCAAATACTGAGAATAAGCAAAGCACAGTGGGTGGGGGGAAGGGCAGACTGAGTAGCCCCAGTGACAGGAGTTTTCTAATGGCTTCACCATTCAAATCTGGTACCACCCTACTTCTACAGCTTTTCTAGGTGGCTGCAAGTTGCATCTGGAACTCCAAACGCTATTTAAGGATGAGAAAAAGGTACAGAAGCTTCACTTGCACATATTAATTTCATACCCATTTATAAAATAGCTACAGTATTGCCAGTGCAGAGCTTCAGAGCCCATTTTCTTTAAATAAAGATTCAGTAAAGTACATGTTAAAAGAAATGAATAACCAAAAACTTGCACACAGCAAGAGGCTGAAATGGTAGTGAGACAAGGCCTGAAGTTCAAGTTATTAATAATATAGAACATGCCAAGCTGGTAGCAAGCCATACTAAGCTATCCTCTTCAGGAAATGCATTTTACCTACCTAGTTGCTTTCTAGAACCCATTAACCTCATCTGTTTAGAAAACAAAACCCAAGGAGTGACTGTTTCTCAACCAGAAAGTTATTGACAGTTTAGAAGTAGCCTGTGCATCTCTTACCAAAGTGGCATTTTCCTTTCAGCACGCAAAAGTGACAATTTTCACCAACATTACGGGAAAAGAAAAGTTACAGAAGTATCAGGCTCTGCAAAGTATTTTGCTCTTTTTACATCTTTTTCCAAGGATTTTTGGAATTTTTATTTATCTTCAATAAAAATGTTTCCTCTTGAAATGAAAGAATATTGAACTTATAAGGAGCCCCTTTTAACAAAGCATTAAAAGGTACTCCAGTTATTAAGACCTCATAATAACTCTCAGCTTTATTAATAAAAGTGGTATTGCCATGTATAAGCTGCATGCTTGCTTGGACTAGGACTGCATAAAACATTTCAGAGCTGGCCAAGACACATTGAAGCCCATTCCTCTTCTTTAAGTCTCCAGCAGAACATGCAAGATAGAAAAGGCTGCCTGTAATTTTTTTTGACCAATAAGATATTTATCACACCAGTCACCATTGAAATTTTAATGATTAGATAGAATCACAGGATTGTTTAGTTTGGAAAAGACCTTTAAGGTCATCAAGTCCAACCATTAACCTTGCACTGCCAAGGCCACCACTAAACCATGTCCCCAGGCACCACATCTACATGCCTTTCAAATACTTCCAGGGATGGTGACTCCACCACTTCCCCGGGCAGATTTCAGCATCCTTTAATAATCTCATTTTCCCTCAATGACTGTTGACCTGAAAAACTACAAAGGAAAACATGCTGAATCACCGTATGGTTAGGGAAATTTGAACAAATAGCAAATATACATTACAGAGCTGCCTTCCTGCTATAAGCAACAGAGGCTCCTTAAAAACAGCTGCAGCAGCCACCGATGTGGAAGTGCTTCCTCAAAGTGCATCAGACGGACTGAAGAACAGGTCCTGAGATTAAAGGAGTGGCTTATATAATAAAACTCTTATCAGGCATCTTCAGGCTAATGGAGATTCATCAGACCCAGTTAAACAACTGGAACAAGCATTACAGCTACTGCAAATATACCTATGCAGAACAGACCTCTTGATACCAGGGGTCAAGAACAGGGGAAATAACCCAAGAGTGCTCTTTTCATCTTTTTGAACACTCAAACTTTATCTTCACAAGCTCCTCTGAAAAGGAATGTATTCAGAGCCTTAAGGGTTTTTCCTCAAGCTTGTATCAGTGTAAGCAGGGCTTAACAGCCTAAATAAGCAAGCCAAATGATTTACCCTGAACCACAAAAGGCATCAGGGAAGGAGGTCCCAGCCATTTCACTTCCAATACTAAATTCTTAAGTACCAGAGTAAGTATGAGAGTTCTGTTTAACTTCACATTTAACACTGATCCTAGGCAGAAGGTGCATCTTCCAGAGAGATCTGTAAACACAGGGAGGAACGTGTTTGTCAAGGTTTCTCCTCCCTCCCCCGCAATACCAAAGTGTGTCTGAAGATATTCAGTCTCTCTCATGTAACTGTTTTGATGAGACAAGCTTGCTCCCTGCATCTGACTTTGCCATAGAAGTTCACCTTAGGGATTCACACTCATTACTTTTAGCCCACAGTAAAGGCATAACTGAATTTTTCTGGTTATTGGTCAAAAAAGCATCATTTATTACTCAAACTTACATCCACACACAGCCCCCACGCAATTTCCTTGATTAATAAGTTTTCTAGACATCTCTCTAGAAAAGCAGATAGTGGTACAGATGTTTGCATAAAAGGAAATAATGGCTAAAAGGTAGTTCTTTAATTAATGTTCCCAGAGCATCTGATTTTTAGAAGCATCTGATTTCTGGAAGAGAAAGCCTTATCTGAAGAGTATTTAACTCTGCAATACACAAATAAGAACACTTCCCATCAGCACCCTGACCCCTAGCAGAGGTCAGACATCCCCAACAAGCCAACAGGGCTGTATAAAAGGTGATGCTGGTAGCTGTTTGTAAGGGAACACAGGGATATCACATGAACTTCACATCCAAAGGAGCAGGAGATGCCCATCTCAGAAAGCACATTCTCCTCGGCCTTTTTTTCAAGCCCCCATTTAAAAAAAAACCCTAAGGACAGATGATTAGTCTCTCACAGATTAACAGGAAGGAAGAAAGCAACCACTGCATCCCTGCAGCAGACACAGAGTCAAATGGAAAGTTACTTCACACGTGAAGATGCCAGCTTGCTTTGCCACGGCAGGGCTGGGTTGGGCCTTGCCAAGACCTCTGCTGAATTCCGAAGTCTGCCAAGACAACTGCCTTACCTGGAAAGTGGAACTGCTGTGACAGATGACAGCGAACAGGTCCCTGGCGGTGGCTTTGTATCCACGCCAGTTTCCTCCCCCCTCTTCCACCCTCCCAAAGCAAACAAGCGGTAACACTACACTGCCACAAGCTCACCCCCGAGCCAACCCTGCTGCGCAGAGGAGCAGAAAAACACAGCAGGAGTTCAGGAATCGGGGGCTGAAGGATCCTCTAAGAATTTGTACAGAGGAAACATTTGCCCTGGCAGACTTGCTCTTGAGATGGCACTTCACAGCTCAGCTCTGAGTCCCCCTGCCTTGCTTTCACTGAGTGCAAGAAGAATACAGGATGCTTGGACACAGAGGGAGGGAAGGATGACAAATGTTCTAGAACCTTCAAGTTGTTCACTGGAAGCCCCTCTGTCTAGGTTTTGGAGGAGTTTTTTGTTTGCCTGTTGTCTTGTTTGGGTTTTGTTGTTTATTTTTGTTGTTGTTATTGTTCTGTTTTTATTCTGTTAGGGAGGTTGTTTTGTTTTGGGTGGGGGGTTTTGGGGTTGTTTTGGTTTTTAATACCCACTTGAGAGTCCAAGATGGAACATAGAACCTACATTTAACTTTCAGCCTTACTCATCCCCATTAAAGGAAAGCAAAACCTGACTCTAGTACTAATTAATCAGCTTATAAACAGGCTCTGGCAATTACTTTGATTAATCTTTCTTACAGTAGCAACAGAAGATACATGTAACCTGATCCCCAGATCAGCACAGCGCTCAGGACTGACAGGGAGTTAAGCTTTCCACAGACATTCACCTCATCCCTCCAGGATCAGATACTGTCTTTTCTCTGGAGCAGTTGCTGTATTCCCTCTCCTCTAACATGTGAATTTTTACTGATCTGTGCCTGTTTGGCAGTTCAGTGATGCTTGCAAAAATATAAGTGAAGCATCTTTGCGTCTTGACAGATTCACAAGGCAAAACCTACTGGAGGGCTCACCGCCAAAATCACTCAAAAAAAAACCAAAAAAAAAAAAAAAAAAAAAAAAGAAGAAAACCTTCAGCATTAAGAATTCCAAGTTCTTCCCAGGAATCTTACATGAAAGCCTAAACTGAAGCACAGCAAAGCAACATATCTCTATCACAGGATCAGTAAACAAACTACAACAACATTTAACCAAGACAAGCATTTAGCTAGTCTTCTGCCAAATTACAGGCCAAGAAAGCCTTCCTAAATTCACCTGACAAGCCTTCCAGATTTCAGATGCAGCACAACTTTGCAGTACCTCTCTCTGGCAGCCTAAATTAAAGGGAAGTTCACTTTCCATCAGCAGTTTCTCATAGAGCTAAACTGTAATCTGACACTTATATACCCTCCCACAGTTCATAAAAACTGCTAATTTAAGGAGATGGCACACTGGGCCTCCAGAAGACACTCTATATCCTGTTGGCCTGAAGTTCAGGGGAAAAAAAATGAATGCAAGTAGAGATTTGTTAGAGCATGTTAAACTAAAAAGCATAACAAAGACTTAACACAAGCCTGAGGTGACTGTCCTCTTATCAAGTGTATTGAAAAGAAATCTGGGGTTTAAAACTACAGATTTGCAAGAGGATTCTGCAAATTCTAAGAAATAAACAGAAAGTTACAATACTACTATTTATTAAAAAGCTAATTAAAAAATGAAATCCAGCACTTAAAAATGCATACAGATGATAGGCAGGACAGGCTGGCTCTTCATGTTCAGTCCTTTCTACACCATCTCACGAGTTGATTTGCCCTCTGCAACTAGGGCACGAATATTCTAGTATTTTCTGTAAAAGCTGCCACTGGATAAATTATTCCCAAGCTGGAAACCATTTAAATTAACTTCATGTAGTACTTTTTTAACAAAGCATTCAAGATGATTCCTCCAATCTGTTACTATGTAGAGTATCTAAACTTATTCAAGATTTAGGCTTACTCTGCTCAGCAGACAGGATCTCATTTTGAATACCACTCCCAGCTTTGGGAAGTGCCATTCAAGAAGGCTGTGCCAACTCAACTGAAGGGTTGCAGCAACATTAGTACCAGAGATGTAAAGAAAACATAGCCAGTAGGCAAAGGCTGAAGGAGCTGTTAAACAAGACCAAATGAGCTTAATTCTAACAGAAGAAGGCTTCAGGAACAAACTACAAACTCATTACTTTGTGCGTCATTAGAGTATGTTAGGAAAAGCTCTGAATTAGGAAAATGCAAGTGGGACTGATCACAGTCTTCAAGAAAAAGGACCTTCAGACTCTAACATAGCCTTAATATTAATTCAGCTTTGCCATGTTTTTATGCTTGATGCATTTTGATAAAGGTGGTCAGTGAAGCAGCAGAGGATGGAATTGAAAAGTAGAAACTGATGATGATTTGGGACATATATAACCTCTTTGCTATCTTCTTAATGTTTAAACACTTACCTTCCTCTACCTTGATCCCAGCCAAAATGAAACAGCCCATCAATAACCACAATGCAAGTCTGAGATTCACTTTTTTCTTGTAGCCAGAGGCAAAGATTATTTTAAGACATATTTGTAAACCATTTACAAAGAGTAGGTTCAAGCTGGAGTCCTGCTTTAGCAGCATTATGGCAATCAGCACCTTGATATGATTTTGAAGTATTTACACAACAATCTTGCTTTCACTTCAGATCAATAACCCTGCTTTGACACTGAGTACTAGCATTTACAGACTGAAAATGCAAGGTAAGTTCCAGTACTTGAGAGGGATCATACCATGATTTAGAACACCTTCGTCAAGAACATGAAGCACAGTTCCCTCTGGGAAGCAAGAATATTTACTTGTTCACCTGATCATGGAAATTATTGCACAGCATGGTCATAGGCAGACTGAGGAGAATTTGAAGTGCAACTCTAGAGATTATCTTCCTTTTTTTTAAAAAAAAAAAAACGGGCCTATCACAATTTGTAAACATTTTTTAGAGCTAATTATCAGCAGCCATGTGTTAATTATACCCTTCATTTACAATTGACCGTTCTTTTTCCTGTATGGCAATGATTTTTCCCAGTTCCTCACTGTTTGGATTTGTACATGCCCTTTACTCAACAACAGGTTTGCCTAGAGCTGATTTGGAGGGATGGCTGATTGCAACAGGATACCGTTTTCTCCCTCCCCAGTTTGCACACAGACAGCACAGAATAAGTACAAACTCCAAACTTTACATAAATACTCACCAGCTTTTGTATCATTATCCCAATCCCATGCTTCTAATATTAATGTGAACGATCTCTGGGAAAAAAAAAAAAAAAAAAAGACACCAATTAGACAGTAATAAAAAACCGTTATAACCAGACGAACTGATTTGAAATAAGCAGATTTTACTGCTACAAGAAAGCCAACTGAAAGCAGTTGAAAATTTCATTTCTCTGTTGTCGTGTGAAAGCCCTTGAAGGCATCTTCTCAAAAGCATGAAATATAACAGCATTAAAAATTGTGGGACAAGCCATGCTAACAGCAAAATAAAAACATTCCACACACGCACACACTGAGGACTGAATTATTATTACTCTCCTCCCACTGCCTCTAATTCTCAGCTTTGCTTAGCCACAGAAATCCTTTTCAGGAGCAGTCCTAAAACGTTTAAATGAAATGAGGTTCTGAACCTTGGGAAACAGCTGGGATATCTAAGACTTAAACAAATGAACCACCTCCCCTAAAAAGGAATGAGAGCCATCCTTTAGGGAGCACATGAAAGATAAGTCTATACCAGATCTGTTTTACAGAAAAACATATCTAAAGAAGAAACAATTCACCCTGCATCTACCAAAAATTTAGACTTCTGACTCATGAAAGGCTAGCATGAAAAATAGACCTACAGAACACACAGCAGAAACAATTATTACAGTAAGCACACCTGGTACAGTACTTTGCCCTGAGGAGAGAAAAAAACCCTTGATTTCAGACAGTTTTAAAATTTAGAAAAAAACATGAAGGCTTTACTTCACTAAACCAAGGCCTTCAGGCATTTTACTTGGTTTATGATCAAATATGTAGGACAGATGTTGATATTCAAATACTGAACTTATTTAGGAAAAGGTTACCTTATGCATACAGGTAATTTTTAACTGTTTTGAGTTTAACAAGAATAGCTGTCCAACCATTCAGCTTTGATAGCTTCCAACTGCTACAAGCAACATTAAGACCCTCATATACATTCAAAATCAAGGAAAAACCATCAAGAAGAAAAAAGAGTTTTTGCACCACTATCCTAAAACCCTCCTATACACATCTTCATGCAGAGCCAAGCCTTAATGTGCGCACAATTCACAGCTTAATGATTGATAAATTCACACGGATATGGGGACATTCAGCCAAGAAATTTCACGGACTCTCTTTGGAAGAGAATTATGTAAGAACTCAGCCATCTTTCACACGGTCCTCAGGACTATTTTACTGTTACATCAAGAGATGCGTGCTTTTGAGATAGCTCCTATGTGCTTTATACACCCCCCTCAACTCCACACCAAGGAGAGTTGATCACAACATTGAAACCTCCCCATTTTAGAACAGCAGCAACAATAAGCTCAGTGCAGCACCCCAAGCAGAGGGGCTGTTTGAGGTCTTCCACCACTACAGCAGAGATTGTTCTACTCAGAAATGCACTTGAGTGCGTATTTTCCTATTGCTCAGTTACATCAACATACAAACCACAACTCAGCCTTTGAAACTTTGTACTTTATTTTCAGCTTCAGACATATTCTAGGGAAGATGATTTTCCATCACTGAAACAGGTTTAGTGGTGACTGTTTAGATTAGACTCAAGAAAGGAAGGGAAAAGGGAGCTCAGCAGTGACCATACTGGACAGAGGCACACTGGAGTTTGTACGGCCCTTGGGAATGGACAACTGAGAGAGATCAGCTGAGAAAGCAAAGGCCTCTGCCTCTGAGGTATGACAGCACAGCTCACAACTCCACCCAATTTTTGAAGACAAATATTAGTGGAGCATTTTAGTAGCTTCTGCCTCCAACTCCCTGCACTCCCCTGCCCCCAGCCTCAGCACCTAGGGAAGCAGGATAGGATTCTACTGTACTCTGAAAACACTACCTGCAATCCCTCTTCCTAACTGCTACCTCACCCATACATTGAATAGTTGAGAAAATAAGTTCTATATAGTACTGCCCTACTGGCAACTGCATGTCTCCTTATTTCACATCAAAATCATGAACTAATCCAAGCAGAATTCTGCAAATCAGTGAAAGGTCCAAAGTTATCCACATCTTCCACTTTTAACTACTTACCTTCTAACATATCACTTAGTCTTCCTGTGTTCCACTGATTTCTATTAGAAGTATAGACCAGTGCTCAAGTGCTTCCAGAAGCTCATTTACTTATTTTATGTAAGTGCTGGTCTTTCCTATTGCAAATTGGCTGTTGCACCTGACTGCCCACAAAAGTCAGAAAAAAATTGAGCTAGACTTGCTGTCTTAAGAAACAGACCAGTCATCCATGCTTTCCCATAACACCATTTGAAAGCAGATTTGTATCCTTGCCCAGGATGCTAAGGAATTTCTGTGGGTAAAGAGAGTTCCATGCAACGCACTGCTCCAGCATGACCATGCTGGACAGTGTGAATGGGGATACTCTACTCATTTTAAGATGCTTAAAACAAGAAGTCCCACAGCTCTGGTGGCAAACCTCATGGTCTAAGTTGGCATAGTCTCTGGAGTAGAAAATATTGCTCTACAATCTTATAAAAACTTAATAGTACATTATGAGCAACTATGACTCTGGTGCAGACCTGCTCCTCCAAAATTTGGAGGAGCCCACACAGCTTGTGCTGCCTCCTCGTGGTTTTGCAAGCCCCAGGTCTGGTGCCCAGCATTTACTTTTACCATCCTCCCACTGGTCACCATCAAGAACCACAAGCCCACCCACAACAAATTGAAAGAACCTACACAGCAAAGACAAGACACAGACTTTTAAATCCTTTCACTGCCCTGTGCCTACTGTTACGGGTAAACAGGTTGGCACTTGGCTGTGGACACACAAGCATTTGGAGTGTAACCTTTTAGAAAGGCTTGCAGTCACACTTGCAGGAGATTAGAGATGTTAATCAAATGGCATTACACAGTATTGATAGACAAATGTGTATTTACTGGACCATCAGTTTCAGCTGGGACAGTTCTCAGTTGTGCAACTTCCTGCTCTCTACTGAGTTACACAGTCACCCTTCAAAAACCCCAACAGACACAGCAAGAATGCAACCATAAAGCTGATTTTTATGGCTATTTTACCTCTAGAGAAGAGACCAAGCCCACTTGTCACCCTTCCTCATCTCCAGCTGGTCAATAACTTCAAAGAGGAATTCCTCCCTGTGGTAGTGCAGTGCATCATCATACTACAACTACTACACCTCAAAAGAGAAAACTGGTTCTTAACCCACTCGTTCAAAAAACCCAGTTTTGCCCACTACCACATGCATCAAGTCTTGCACTAGATCTGCTTACGTTTCTCTGAATTTTGCACTTCACTTTAAAATGACAGCTGAAAACTTACAAAAAAGCATCTGTGTTACTAAATATGTTCATAGTATGCTGCACTGAGAGCGTCCCAGTTATGGCTCAATTATCAGAAACACATTTTACTATCAAAATGATTTATTAGTGGAAATTTTAACATCCATGTGCTCACCCCGAGCGTAACCTTACCCAATAACCAGAGTAAGAACTGAAGTTGAATAACACTAATGGATATAAATTTTTAAGGATATTTTCAGCGTTGTAATGGCCATACTTATTTTATGAAAGCATCTACACTCTTCTACAGAAAGTCTAACACGGACTACCCAGGACATACTAACACCAACTGCAAGTAACTCATCAATAGCAGACACATTGACACCAGACTTCTTTCTTAAATTGTGCTTACAGAAAACAGCAACAGAACTTGCATTAATTTAGCTCTTGTCCAGAACCTAAGGACTACCCATACAGCAAATCTTTAACCCCCTCACATTATCCAGCAGTGTCTTGGCTCTTTGATGTATCTTTAAGATGAACAGACTTGCTTAAAAGTTATTTAGGAACGTGTTCTCCACAGAGACTGTTGATGTAAGTGTGTTCAAGTTCATGCATAAATCTAACAAAAAACGCTACACAAGTATCCTAAGAATGCCCCAAAATCATGAGCCTTATGCATAATGCACACACCACCACACCTGCTTCTTTAACCTGCACACAACACTTGCTGCAGGCTGAGAGAACAGCAGCACATGCGTATTCCAGTCTGCTCTGATATACACAAAAAGCTTTGTGAAGTAGAATCTGTTGTTCATTTCAACCAATACCAGCAAAATATTTAGAAGATATTTTTAAAGTGACCATTGCACAGATTGGAGGGGGAGGGGATGGTGGCAAACACACAGCACTGAAAATAGACTTGATGCTACTGATTTTGGTGTCTAGGTTTATTTTCTGGGAAGAATTAAACATACAACAGCATTTGTGCTCATCAAGCCAGAGCTCAGAAGATGTTAAAGGCTACGAGTCAGAAGAGCATCAGCACACTTCTGCAGAAGAGCACAGCTTATGCAAGAGCCACTTCATAGGAGTTAACTAAACAGATACGCCAAGTAGCTTGGAAAGATACAAATTAAGTCTGTTTATCCTGCTGATGCTGCCTCAGTTGTGTTTTTTTTCTCAGGATTGGTGTTGACACAAGCAACTTCAAAGCATTATTCCACTGCTTACACTAAACAAAACACTCCCCATACTATCCCAGCGACCTCCTTTCTGGGGAGGGGGGAAACAAGACCTGTAATATTGGTTTGGCACTGTCTTTTCATGAACTATTAGTATTACCTTGATATCTGCAAATCAACATTCAAGAGGTAGGGTTTTTTTTTTTGGCAAACCAGTCATGTCAGACTTTTCAGCCCAAGAAAGATGATCAATCTGATGACAGCACTTTCAGTCAGGTATAGAACTTAGATTCTCCAACCCACAGTCTGAAAAATGTAAAAGGTGAAGGTTGAGCTGAAATCAATACTTGATGTTTTCTACATCAATAACATTCTATTGTGACTTTTATGCTAACAGACAAAAAATTATTAATTTCACATGAATAAAAGGACTGCCTGGATTTTTTACAGGGAAAAATGTTTTAAGAATCAGCTATGAAGTAGAAAAAAGTGCCGCTCCTAAACAAATCCCAAGCCCACCTTATCCTCCTGTTCCACAGTCACACAGTAAATGCAGGGTCTCATCACCAGGAAATACTGTTTCTCTTCAAACGTCAATCAAGCACAGGCAACATTTGTACTCAAACATTTCAACAGTCCAAACACTCGATAGCGTATCACCAGTCTTACTGCAGGTTAATTTCTGCAACTTCTGGAACAAGCCACCACCAGTATTTCTTGCAGCCAAGTCTACTAAGTCTTGATCAGCACAGCTAATTCTCATACTTGCTTTCCTAAAGAACTTTGAGTCAAGTGAGGCAAGCTCAGGTCTCGGGGCTTGCCCCCCCCTTTTTTGTTTCAGCACCTCTCCCCTCCCCCAGGCAGCCTGCTTGCCATGGAAAAAGCTGACTTCAAGGCAAGCATATACCATTTCCTTCCCCAGGAACTCTGCAGTGAGTTCATACAACTTCCTCATGAATAACCCAGAGGTAGAAAGTGAATAAGGAAGAAATGAAGAAAGATTCTGAGAAGATCCAGGACTCATCGTCAATACACGCTTAAGTGCAGACAGACAGTCTGAAGGTTTATCTTCTAGAAACAGATATTATAAAGTCATAATAGGGACCTTTACTGAAGGATTAAATCATCCCCATTTGGGGGGAACATGGGGGTTTGGGGCAGGGACAGGGTAAGGGGCTTTTTTTTTGAAACTTGAAGGATATTTCAGCCACTTGCATGCAAGAAGCTTGTCTGCTGAATTCAGAGACCATCCATCATGCAAATCATAAAGATGCCCATCCTCCAAATCCCCATTTTTCATTTAAGGAGCAAGCATAGTGAGTCCTAAACAAAAGCCTTCCCTTTGTAAACCAGGGCCAAACAATCCCATTTTGTTAGGAGTGGAAGGCTGGGTTGGAGTCCTGCAAACATCAGTAGCAGATAGCAGAAAGCAGTTGAGAAAGTTGAAGTTTTCTTTTTGAGAGCAATTACTGCAGTTATACCCCTCTTGGCCCAGTCACAAAAGCAGGATGATGTTTACAAACTCTGGGGCCCTACTGTTGTGTGAAGGGAACTCTTCATGAATTAGCCCCACCTGACAATCTTTAGGAAGTCTGCAAAACCAGGGAGGGGTGAGAGGGGCTATTTTTTGCCACGGTTAACAGATAACGGGCTGATATCTCCACCTACATGAGTCTGAACATTCATTCCACTCCTCCACCAAACTAAGCAAAACCCAAACTGGAGGGGTGTGTATGTGTGTGCATACGGGGGTGGCAGAGGGAAATCTAGACTATTAAGATCTTTTCATTGCAAAAAGAGCACAAATAAAAACAACAGGTGGGTAAGAGTCAGTACTGGAGCTAATATACCAAATTTAACACCCAGGTAGACACTCATTTCAGGCAAAGAAAATAACCCAGCAACTAGGTGAAGAATCCTACCTACAACCAGCTGCGTGCATCTGAAAGATAAAACAGCTTGAAGGAGGAACTCAAAGGGGTATTGCAACACCTATTTGGCAGTGCCTAGTGTTTTATGAAACAGGAGCAGTATGATTCTCTCCAGGGTGATCAAACTACCAGGATCCTGACATGCCTTACCAGAGAATACATTTGCAGTAATATCTTCAGGAGAGAGTTTGAAATACTCTGATCCTCCTGCAATGGCAGAATGCAGCAGCAGTTTCTCAGCATGAAGGGGTCTTTATATATCATGGAACAGCAAACATTTTGGCTGTGGAGTTCTTAAAATCATCTCAAGTCACACACTAGTCTTAGCTAATGCCTGTAGAAACAGTGACCCATTTTCACAAAAGGCCTAATGCCATGACAGACTGGAGCTCCTCAAGGCAGGACGTTAATACAGTCACCTCAGACCACATAAAAGCAAAGTGAGAGCCCTCCGGAGATCCATCTACATATGAGAAGCTAAACCACGGGAATAAAGACTCCACAAGCTTCTTGTAACTTAGCACCCTAGACAGAAACTCAAAAGCAAATCTAAGCCAAGTCAACCTTGTGACAAATGGCAAGTCAGAGATGAGGCATTTGGTTCAGCACTGGCCCTGACCTCTGATAGCACCTGTCAGACAGCTGCTGCACCAGGGCAGCAGCATCCCTGAGGAAAAAGGAAACAGGCACCCCAGTAACAGTTTTCACAACACATCAAGGAGCAAGTCATTAGCTTCTCATTTAGAAAACCTGCAGGAGATGTGACCAAGCAGCAGTCAGGTGAGAATTTCCTCCGAAGAAGAGCTCATCTGCTGGCTGCTCTCAGCTCCTAGAAGAGCCCCTCCCTATTCTAAAGCAGTGCCTTTCACCATTACACACCCAGCAGTAATGCTAGTCCAAGGGAACAGAAGTAATGCTTGCCTCTGCTTTTTATAGCTGTCTGCTATTCATCCCCACCCTGTCCATCCCCTGTCCCCTGATTCCAGCATGTACACATCTCTGCTGTGTTCAGGGAGATTAAGTTCCAACCATGAAGTCCAAGCTGCCAACTGTGGCCACTTAAATTTGAGCAAACACCATAGGACTGACTTCCAAATCATCTGTTTTCCATATACTTTCAGAACCAAACAAAAAAAGCATCAGTGAAAATTCAGCTGCTCAGGACTCCCATGATAACTTGCCTTTCTTGAGATTTTTCCAGCAAGAATATCAATGTTTAATACCAATCCATGCTATAAGCTGTCAGTTTTCTTGAAATACTTCTATTTTACTGCAAATGCCTTCTGCCTATGCCATTTCTAGGCAGATCCTCTGCGACACAAGTCTCAACAAAAGTATTGGCTTATAGAACTAATCAGTACATCAAGGAGGAAAGAGATTTTTTTTTTCCCAATTGAATAAGCAAGTTTAATGCTTATGAAAAAATAACCAATTTCATCCTAGATGAATGACCAGTAACTTTATTCTTGTTACTAGAACAATGACATTAAAGGTGGTCTTTAACTACTTCTTATTCTTTTCTCTTTCCATGGTATCTTTCCGAATTCTTTGTACCAACTGTCATAATAAGGACTACAGTGTTGCAAATCTCATTTTAACTTCCAACCTTGTTGAATGTAAACTAATTTTCATATAGCACCTCACAACCCTGGGTTAATGACACCTGTGACCTTGTTCTTCTGTGCAAATCTGCATTGATAAGCAAGGTTTCACTAAATACATCTTTTGACTTGCCAGTTCCATAACCAGCTACTCCTTCAATCCACCTAAGCCATCTAGCTTCTCCTAGCCAAGCGAGTTCCCTTCACAAACTCAACACAAGTTCTTTGATCACAGTAAGAGATCTGCCTCCCACTCTCACCCATGTCTTGACTACTTAATATTCAGAAGTCTGTTGAAAAGAGCACCCTGGGTAGGAAAAGCAGTTAGAGAAAAACAAAAATCTTCCAGGACAGGGGCTGTAGAAATCAAAGGTCCAGAGAAATGAAAGAAGGAGGAACAAAGGATCAAGTTATTTCCATGAGAGAAATGAAAAAGTTGGCTACAACTCCTCAGCCTGGAAAAGACACAACAGGAGTGTGTGACAGAAGCCTAAATGCTTCAAAGGCCCTGGGGATGGTCAGGAGTAGATCAACTATTTCCACGGTCCTGGCAAGAACTAAAAGGTAAGAAAATAAGCTAACAGGAGTCACAGCCAGGGAAAAGTAGTTTTAAGAGTTTTGTGGGTCCAAGGGCAAACTGACACAAATACTTTAGAGAGACAATTTCTGGAGGCACCCAGGTTGAAAACAAAGCTAGGGACAATGACAAGCAGTTTTCTGTATTCTTGCCCCTAACTTCCAGTAAATATTTGTTTACATTCCCTGAACTCCAGTCCCAGCACAGGTGTGGTTCTGAAGCAAAAATTTCATTTTTTTTCTGATGGCTGACATTAAAACAAGACAGTGCTAAAATAAATAAAACAATTACACTATGGAATCTTGCACACCTGCCTGATGATCCATTACCATCTATCCCAGGATAACCAAAACTGTGACCAAGGAGGTCTGAGGAAGAAAATGAAGCCAGTAAAAACAAAGCACAGTTCTAAATCAGATTTATAATTATATCTCAGGACTCTTCTTTGAAAACCATGACAGAAGAAGACGTAATTGAAAAATCTAATCAAGATTCTCCTTTCTGCAGTACTGAAATGTCACATGAAATAGGACAGAAGCAGAAATCACCAACCCATGCATTCTATTCAGTCAGGTACCTGTTGCAGTAAACGCAACAAATGCTATTCAGATAAAAAAGACAAGCTGAGCTACAGCTACTAACTGGGAGATCTTATTATTTAGAAAAAAGGTTTAGAGGACTGTAGGCTTCTGAAACTTCCCCTGAGGAAAAGTTAATCCAGACAGTCTTTTAATAGTGATTAAGTCAGGTGACACAAGGCAGAACATACTGTCATTCAAGGCAAGACAACAGAAATGCTCAAATACAGCAAGCACTTATTTCACTAAAGGAAGATTGACAAGTGTCAAGTGAAATACAAAGCTTCATGATTTCACAGCAATTTTTCACACAAAAATTCATCAGCACATTTGTGATAAAAATCCTGGTTTAACTATAAGAAAATCAGTACTTGTTTTGGGGAAGACTGGTAAACCAAGGTTTACACAGGAAAATAACTGAAATAATTTTGCAATTCATCTCCAAACTTTAGCTATTCTATTTACACTAGCCAAAATCAACTCCTACTGGCTTCTGTGTGGCACAGAAGAAGGCTGGTGCTATTCCTAATTAACCTTCCTCCACTAAGAAAGTGATTCTGCACAGTTTACGTGTGTCACTGAGCCAAGTGTCACACCAGCCAGACATGTTATTCCATACCAGCTGAAGAGCAAGCAAGAAATATTTCCCCCGTTAAAAGCTGGGCCTCTCAGCCACTCAGGAACCAGTCTAAGGAACAAAACAGCTTTCAAAACATCATCTTTATTCTCCAGGGAGAATTAGGGGAAGAATAGAATAGGAAAGGCGAAGATTAGGTTAGCACGACTGGCACAGAAGCTGTGAAGGCAAGAGCATCTGTGACAGTCTGGAAATAACAGCTAAAAAAATGTTAGAACTTAAAAGCTGAAAGGCAATAAAAAGTAAAAACCAGTCACAGACTAGCTGCAGAACTTCCCCTAGTTGATTGAACCACCCAAAATGCAACACAACTCGCCATAAAACACATCTTGAAATAATGTACCCTTGTCATTACACAAGATCCCAGACACAAACTACTGGAAGATCCAATCTCTTCAGAGCAAACCAGGTTTATTAGCTAGATTTCCAAAAGATGCTTCTAGATACTCTGCATGGATCCCTAGAGCACTCCTGATAAGTGGAAACAGTAGATACATCCTTTTAGCCATTTGGGTCTGCCTCAATATCTGTGTGCCTGACAGTTGCTACAGGTTCAGCCCAGGCCTCAGACAACAAAGATTCAGAATTTGAGCAGAGATCAAAATCCTTAGCCACCTCAGGAAACACATTTTAGACCAAAATAAACAGGAGTAGAGAAGCAGGAATTAAGATATCACAGGCCTTCTGGAGCCATACCTATATAGATGTAAACCTACTGCTGGTAATCTTTTTCATTTGAACTTTTTCACGCTCTCCAGTAAGGAAAAAAATGTCTTTAAAGTTTTAGTCAGTAAGCACATAAGACCTTCTCCTGCAGGTCTCTAACAAGTCATGGGAAAAGACTTGCAGAAACTCAACGCCATTTGACAGCTCTGTGAAACTGCTTTTCTTCCAGGTAAAGGAAGCCCAGCTCATCATTCCTATTCCAATCTGCAACAAAGAACATGGCAGAAGAACCTTGTAGATGATCCTCAGATCTGCTGGGCAGAGGCCTGACATCCCATAAAAAGCCGAGGCATGTGGAAAACAGGCCTCAAAAAGGGACAGCTTGTCCTGAGCACAGCAGTGATCTGTTCATACATGACCGCTGTGAAAGAAAAATTGACACCATAAAGAAGGATGACATGTACACAAAGTAAAATCCACCTGAAAACAGTCTTAAACCACCCTGCTGATCACTTTGCTTTGTTTCAAGTAGCTGGTCAGAGCTAATGCTGAGCACAGAATACAAAAGAGTTACAGAAGAAGCATTAGTCATCCTTCCTACAGGCACAGCTCCCCTCTGCTAATTTACCCAAGGTATCTACTTACACTAAACCTTTATGTACTCCCATTAAAAGTTAACAAATATTTGGGTATCCTTTGATATGGCTGCTACTGTGCCTGTCCCAGTGAGGTTTCTCAAAAGCATATTGGAATATAAAGTAGCATCAGCAAGCTTTCCTTCTGCACCTTAGAAGAAATTAGGTTGTAGAGAAGCCAGCCAATTACCAACACTATTTTGAGTATAACAGCCACCAACAAAAGCAACAGGATTTGGTATTGAACACTACAACCATACAAAAGGAAGAGAAAATGTCCTAGTAGCCTACCTGATAATTGTCAAACAACTCTCAGTTTGTATTCTGTCTCTCAAACAGGAGAGCCTAGTTAACAACACCCAGTTACATTTCCCTTTTTGGGAGTTCTAGAGCATAAGCAGCAGAAAGGAAAATGAAATTAACCCCAGGTGCATCAATCCTGAAAACGCACTTGAACCTTAAATAACAGCCTTCCATCCTATTCAGGGAGAACACAAGGTGTTGATTTTTGAGATTAGAAATTGATATTGAATCAGAAATCACATACAAGAAAACAGAGTAGCAATTCCAGCAGACGTTTCTTTGCTAGTATCCAGTTTTAGTGGACAAAAAACCCCAGAATCCACTGTTTTAGATAGAGGATCATAGGATTAAGTGTCAACAGACATATTGCCTGATCATTACATTAAAGGAAATAAACCAGCTACATGTTAAGATACTTTCATGACTTCACAGTTAATAAGCTCCAGTCCTCTCCACCACAGCTGGAGCTGGCAGTAGGAGTTTCCAGAAATCCACCCAGTTAATCCAATAGCAAAGAACAGAAGAAAATATTGATGAAATTAGAGAACAGAGAGAAAAGATGTTTAGATAAAGAGACATGTACAAGTACAGTACCAGGCAGACAGTTGTGGACCATCTGAACATCACTCTATTAGATTTAAGTGGAAGCTTTCAGCCTTGCTACCACCTTTGAACTGTTTCAGACAAACTTGATATTAACCAAGTATCCATGTCCTATTCTTTTCCTAAAGTTTTGGAAGAAGTCCAAGATAAATTAAGCTCATTATACACACACTTTCTTGTTGCATTAATGAAAGTGTAGCTAGATTGTCTCTTTTGAAGTGTATGTAACAACCATGAAGACCCATTAACAGTTAGTGCAAGACTTGTTTTATGCTAATATTTAGAATTCAAAGATGGACTGGTAATTAATACTGCTCTTCCCCTCCCCTCTGCACTCCATGTGGCATGGATATTAGTGTCCTCTGGGCACTTGGAGCCATGCATCATTATAATTTCAACTTGAAGTCAAGAGGGAATTAAACTAACCATGTAATAACATACTTTAATTATTGTTCTAAACACAGAACACCTGCATGCACTCTCTTTTGTATTGGAAATATGCATACTAAGAAGTTAAGCAAATTTATAAAAAACCAGATATGCCCCCAAGTTCTATGTATGCAAAGTCCCCAGGAATAGAGAGTAGTGTTTTAATCTTAACCATTTTAAATACTGTTAGTTGTTGATAGCACTGCAATCTTTCCCTTTGGTTTTGAAAAAGCAAATGCCCACAAAACCAATTCCGGCTAACGAGCCCTAGATGTCTTGCCTTAGGAAGAGGAGAGGCCCACACTCAACCACTGCTCCTGAGGGAGCAGAGACTGTGGCAATGTTTTTTAGAGTCCTCTTCAATTCCCTCATCAGTCCTACCCAACTGAGTCACCCCTAGAGCTCCGTGGGCAGCAGCAGCCACAGCTGAAAGGGGACATGAAGCCAAGACTCTGCTGGCCCACAGTGATGGCAGCAGCTGACTGATTGAACCCTCATGCAGCTCTAAACAAGATCCATCATTTTCCTCCCATGGCTTTGGTTCTGAGCACAGGTATCACCACAGGCCTTTTCAACATTAAGAAACACAAATGTCTCTGTTTTATTGCTACATGAGTCACACAACAGTTTCAGTCTATTTGAACTTCACTTTTCCACAAGAGACTTATCAGAGTATAGACCTGCTCATGGCTAGTAACAGAAGTGCCATTAATCCAAAAGAAAGGGATAAAACACCTAAACTGTCCTTCATTTCAGCCCCAAGCGAAACATCAGCTCAGTTTTCAAATTCTGCACATGCTAAAGAGGCTGACAGGGAAGCAAACAGAAATAAAACACCTTCTTTTAGTTCTCTGTAAATTTACAGGAATAAGTTGAGCAGAAAAATAAGAGTCACCATTCTAAGAGTAGGTGCAAGTTCTTTCATGTAGATCAACACACACAAGGAACTTGAATAAAGGATTAATCAGGGATTATGCACACAGTTAAATATACATGATAGAGCCAGAGTTTAGCTGTGAAAAAGCTAAGTTTATAAACACATTCCTGAAACAAATGCTCCTATCGTATTCCAGAAGCAGGACTGAATCTTCTGAAGAGTACTTTGTGGCTACAGTAAAGCTTTATCACATGTTTGCAGTACCAACCACTACACTGGACTTAATTACTATTAAAAATTAATTGCTTACAGCGCAAAGAAACACAGCATAAAACAGCATATGTAGGCCACAATTCCAAGCTATCTATTTGAATATGTGACAACCAAGATATGATCAATCCCACCGTAACAAAGCAGCAGCAGATACTTCAACATCCAACCATATCTTTCAGATTCATGTAAACTGGAGGGGATCTGATATAGCTTTACACTATTAGAAATCAGACAAAGCCCACAAATGAGCACACCTTAGCAAGGAGAGCTTTGCAACAAGAGTAGCCAAGTACACGAAACAGCCTTTGAAAGCAAGCACATGCCCTATACATTTACTCTCAGCATGTAAATTCAGAATGCTTCTCTATTTTTTCCTTTCTCCTCCCACTGACATGGATCTGGAAGCTATGACAGGGAGATTATGTCAGCAAGTCTTCAAATTTATTTCATTGTTGATCCCTAGTTACTCCTCTGGTGGGTAACAATGTTACAGCTTTCCTCTAAAGGATGAGTATCAATGGAGAACAGAACAAAGCCATGGAAAGTAGGCCAACATTAACAAAAGCCAGAGAGTAATTTTGTTAGTCCAAAGCTGGAATCATAACTCAAGAGGATGTCCTAGTGACCACTTTACAGTTTCAGCACTTCATTTGCCACCAACTCCCTGCTGTTCTGAATTCTCCAGATTCCTTGGCAAGCTGAAGATTCACAGAGTACCAAATCTTGAAAATCCATCCTAATGGCTTAGGGACAAACAAATTATCACTGATAGCAAGCTGCCACAAGCCAAGACCATCTTTCCTGTCAGCCAAAGCTTATTTTGTTTACCTTGCATTTGCAGTGATCTGGGAGTAGATATGAGCAGCTTGAGAAGCTCTGGTGATATGCAGCAGCTTGCACTTCTGCCTAAGCCCTCTGACAATTAACATTCTGACAGCCCTCAGTCCAAGTCCAGGACACACTGTGTCCCTAGATAAAGGGAATCTGAATTCTGGAAATTAACCTCTGAAGAATTGTCACCAGCTAGGTTTGGACAACCACTTCACCTCTTCCAGAACAAGAGACGTGTGGTTTATAGCTTGGTAGTCACTCCACAACCCTGAAGTTATCACAACTGAACAGCAAACATCAAAAGGCACTGCAGGAGCACAAAATATTTGACAACCAACACCTTACATGTCTGTGCAAGTCTAAGCACTTCATTTTCCCTACTTCCT
Source organism: Struthidea cinerea (assembly GCA_013397865.1). Lineage (NCBI taxonomy): Eukaryota > Metazoa > Chordata > Aves > Passeriformes > Corcoracidae > Struthidea > Struthidea cinerea. Next base: position 273,027 of record VZTI01001911.1, on the reverse strand, counting down.
TCCCTTCCTCACTTTCTGATAGGAGAAAGCACCAATATGTGAGGATGAATCATGGAAAAAACACTCTGTTCTACAAAGGTATCCAACAGCCAAACACAACACTAAAATATTCTGGGCCTATATATAAACATACAATTTAAACAACAGTTTATAACCAACGCAGGGGTGCTATCAGGTCACTGTGGTGTGCAAAAACCAGTCATTACTGAGGGGCAGCACATGGATATTCCTGCCCTTCACAGTCCAAGTAAGCATGGTCTGACTTTTAGACTTTGCTGATTACATGCAGACAGTTACAGTAGAAATTCCATGTTGCGATACAAGGAAAATCTTATCACTGTACCATAAGAGTCAGAACTATTAAAATCACCTCTATTTTTTTTTTTTAACATTGTGTAAGAGAAAGGAACAGTAACTAAAACTATTAAGCAGTAGCACAGGTTACCAGACAAGTGCTGTTAAAATTGTTCTCAGTCAACAGGAAGAACACAAAACAGTACCAAAAATTGCACATCCTAAAAAACTTCTACTTCAGTAGATTAATTGAAGATCAATAATTCAGCTATTTAAATATTTCTCAACTTACTGCTCAAAGCACGTGTCAATCAAGTCTTCCAAGTATGAAGAAGTTCCCTAATTAGATCTTAAGTTCTCCAGCTGGAATCCAGGACCTATTACATTAAAAGTGTAGATTCTGTCTTAAAGTAGACTGTTGAACTTCACAATGCTATAAACAGAATCATACATATTCAGAAAAAAAAAAAAAAGGAAAAAGGAAATAACCCTTTTGATGTTTTAGTTAACTGTTAGCTCATACAAAAATTCTCTCCAATTCACATGAAGGGGTAAGGAAAGCTAGCTCTACTCAAAAGCAAGCATTTTTCTACCTCCAATAGGATATTGCATCAGTGTTAGTATTTCCTACTCAGTAAGAGTCTGAAAATGTAAAATTTACCCAGTTTGAATGTTATATGCTTGAAGTTATTCAAGCTGGTATGTTCATAGTACTAGAAAGCACTGGAGAGACTAGAGACACAGTGAACTATGTGGAAATAGAAGAGGCACAGCAAGAATAATTTAAATGTTATAATAATCAAATAGTAACATACTAAACAAAGCCCACCAGAACACATCCTGCTGGAAGCAAGATATATATAATTAGGACTTCCAAGACCAAAGCAGGATGTAAACAGATTGCAGTTTGTGTACTAATACTCCAGCCTTATCTCAGGTTTAAAAAAATAAACCCAACAAAAAAAACCCAAGCAAGTTCAGAGAATGAGCACCAGTGCATCTGTCCAAGGGGCATATAATTGGTTACTCAAGGACTATTAGGCTGTTTCTTAGCAACCTCTGCAAGCTCTAATCAAGTAAGACTAAGATTCTCATTTAGCCTTGAAATGCCTTGTCCCTTCCATCTAATGTAGCTTTCTATTGAGGAGCAAACAGTCAATGCAACCACAGAAAATCCAGGCTTACTACATGTTTCAGCTCAGAGTTCTTGTTATCAGAAGATCCTCATGTTAGATATGCTTTTTACACTTCATTTAGCATCTGAAACAGTAATAATAAAATAAATATTTAATTTTTCTCCTTTATATACAAATTAAAGGCTAGCTACAACTATGAAGAAAACCCTTGGGAATGGTTTAACAAATGAGCATAAGATACAGCTCAACTCTTAAACAACATTTTGTAACTGTAAATCATTCCCCAAATACAATTACAAGAAAAATGGTTACTATCAAAAGCAGCAGTAGAGATATCAGGTAAATAGCAAGCATTCCTCTTAGAGCTGAATGGTATTTAAATCTTTGGTGATGCTGAAATGTGTCTACTATGTTGCACACATTGGATTTCTAAAATAAACTCTCTTCAAGCAAAATCTGGCCATCAAACCAGGAAAAAAAAAGAAGCCAAAAGCACTGGAGTAATCAAAAAATAAACTCATCTGTTCAGTCCTAGCCTAGCATCACTCCTTGTCTGTAGTATCAATGGGCACGTGACAGACTCTGCTGAAGACAGCACTCAAATCATTTATGTATTTTTTTCCTGTACAGTAAGCAAAGGCACTAAAGGCTGTGGTTAAATCAGGGATGGCCACCCCTCCCCGACTCAAGGTGATCTACACCAGAGCCATCACACTGTTCTCCTCAGCTCCCTCCCTCCCAGCAGGTCTCCCTGGGTGCACAGAGGGGAAGGAGCAGCTCTAAGGGAGTCCCACCACCCCACAAGAAGCAGAAGGTCAGTGCTGCCCAACACGAACGGGCAGAGATGCTCTCAGCTACCCACACTGGTTCATACCCCAGCCCTGGGAGCAGGGGCAGGGTGGGGGTGGTCAGGCTCCACCTCCTGTGAGAGCTGAGCAGCGCAAAAGCACTGAATGGACACAGCACATGACTGCCAGCAGTCACCTCTGACCGGAGACTGACCCGTTTTAGACACCCACTAACCAAAGCCAGAGCAGATTTCTAGCAAAAAGCCCATCAAAGGTTTATCACAGCACAGAAGAGGGAGGGAATGGTGGAGTCACTGCCGAGGAACAGTAGCAACTATCCTTCAGTTAGGCAAATGGATGAACGTCAAGGAGCCAAAAGCACTGCCAGGACATCCTTATTCCTCACTCCTTGAAGCAGCCGCTCTGCTTCCCAGAGGATTACTGCAGCTAGAACTGGAGAGGAACAAGGGAAAGCAAATGGGTGTGCTGGCAGAAAAGGCAGGGTCACTTTCTAGTCTCTTCATCAGGTTGAGCAGCTCTGAAACAGAGCAGGCAACACAAGCAGGACCCACACAGAGTTGACAAAACATTGGGCTTGTTGTCAGAAGAGCAGGGAGGGAAGCTTTCTGGCACACAGTAACGTAAAGCTCCTGCAGATGACTAAGTATACGATGTGATCATAGCTGCTTTATGAACTTAGGGTAGTTTTTAAAGTATGTTCATAGCATGTATTTCAGAGCCAACACAAAGCAACACCTAGAGGAAAAACAAGCGAAGGAGTCAGACTACACAAAAAAAAGATGAATTCCTCTCATCTCACCTACACACAGTAACTCGAAGGCATTGCTCAACAGAGGGGCCAGACAGCCACTGGCCCACAGGGGACAAGACAAAAGTAATTTTCAAAGCTAAAAAACAAAATCATGATTTATCTTACACATCTGTGTCTCAAATCTCCTTCTCATACAAGAAAATCTTTGTGGCAAAAATACCTGTCAACCCCAAATACACTAAAAATTTACTGCATAAGTTTTGACATTTTTTACATCCAGAAAATGTAGTTATTTCATATCATTTACTGTTTGACAAAAGCTTAAATTTTTGCAGCTTTTGTGATGAAAAACAGTGAACCCAAATAGCTCTCAAAGCAAGCTGCATTTGCACAAGAAATACAAGCAGTAGCCTCAAACACAGAAGGCAACTTCTGCCTCACAAAGCTCCTCAACATCTACACTAACACTTGAACCCCACAGGATCACTCAAGCCACCTAAAATACAGTGGGAACACAGCCTAATTTTAGGCCAAATATCAGAAGTCTGATATAACACAACCAATTATAGTTTTACCCCAACTACATCCAAGACAAACCTGATTGTTTAAGGTTAAAGCTACAAGTGGTCATGTCTCCAGCAAATCTATGCACATTTTTAAATTGAGAAAACAGCACTTGGAACATCTTTAAACAGCCCAGAGACAGCGCTACAAAGCCACCACTGCACTGCAGTGAATCAAACATGCTCTGCTTCTCCAGCTCACATCCTCTCATGTAAGAGTAATCCCGACTACTTTAATACCTATTCCATTTTCAGTCAAAGATTTAATGCCGACACCAGCTGTGTGGCTAGGAGTGTAGCATTTCATAGATAGGCTGGCTGAAGCACCTTCTGGAATAAAGATTAGAAAGCTGACAAAAGGTGTACAAGCACACTCTCAGTGGCTGGGAGGTGAGGGACTTCATCTGCAAGTTTTGACTTCAGCCTCAGTGTTTCCAATAAATAAGCACATGCTTATTTAAGGAAGCTTTCAAGGAGTATAAATAGAAGTGTTCTTTACTATCTGACCATCTCTGTGACGTTCAAAAAACCCCCAGAACCTTATACCTTAAAGTTTAAATAGTTAGCAGAATATTGTCCTTTGAGGCATATTTATTTCAAAGACATAAGAAATTCTAGATTTAGTGACACGAATGCATGAAAGATTAAGAGTGCAAAGAGCACTTCTGCTTAAAATTAGAAGACAGATTTCCTATAGTTACATGAAACTTAAGTCTTTAGACTTTCTATTCTGGGCAAGCTGCAAATAGTTGCTGGCACACACAGCATGCCAATAATAAATCCCTTTTTCAAAGGGTGGTTCTGAAGTGGTCACCATTAAGGCCTTGGTTCTTTTTTAGAGGTGACACCTGCAGCTGCTATTGAAATCAACCGGAGTTGTCACTACCCAGCATTGCTGAAGTCACTCTCTAAAACATCACCTCATTTTCTTCTTTTAAGAGAGAGCAAAACAAAACCTGAAAACGACCCTTTGCATTTGTGCCATTTGAAACCAAAGGGACGTCATTTTTACAATAAACCATTTCCTCAACCTTTTGTTTCTGATCAAAAAGGCTTCAAGGCAAATACAGTACTGAGCAGGTGAAAGCATATAAATTCTGTGATCTACCTCCCCAAAACTGAGGAAACATGGATCCATGTTTTCTGCTTCACAGTGTATTTGTCCATGAATTGGACAATAAGAAATATTTTGGCATGGCAGCTCCACAGGAGTCCTAGAGTCTGCTGACAAACCCATCAGGCAGAGGTAGTAAGCATGCACCAAGTTCAGGAAGGGGGAAAATAGAAAAAAAAATAGTCAAGCATAGTCAGCCAAGCCTTCCACCTGGGGAAAAAAGGCTACTGGTAAATAAGACATTAAATATTTACGCAGATCATCAATATGCAGCTAGCAACTACATTATTTTTATGATGATTTCCTGTGCTAACAAGGTGCGATGCATGCACATTATGGCCCATCACTACCAGGTGAACTTTACATTTTGGCATAAGGTCTTGCTCTCACTCCTCATTCCCTGCCCTCAGGTCTTGCTTGGAACTGTGCTTTTGCAAGCACTTTCCTTAAGAAGGAGTTTCAATGGAGCAAATAACTACTAATTACAGGTAAAGCTCGCTGCGTCTCCCTTGATGTTTCCTTTGTCAAATTGTAATCTTTTTCATGAGAAAAACCATACCTACTGTTCCTCTGGTACAGCCATGCACAAGTACCACTTCCAGTGCTAAATGGCCTAACTTTAACCTGCCTAATTTAAGCATATCTGTCCTCATGGGGTGTCATCCAAGATGACAGGATGCATATTTACTCTATCAGGGAGCAGAGAGTAATCTAATCCAGGATATTTTCATTACAAAGCCTCAAGATCCTGATCAGAGAGCAGTGATGGCTGTGTTGAGACAGGAGGTAGACCAACTGTGGATCTACCAGCCAAACAAAAATAGACAAGAGCATTTCCTACAGCCAGGCTATCTAGTTCCCTAGAGGCACCAAGGATCCCAGATAATGAGCTTGAACAGCAGACGTCTTCCAGGGCCCAACCACCTACATTTCTCAAATTAAAAGGACTGGGAGAGTTTGATGCAGAATCCCAAAGTTAAGCAGACAACATGTGAACGTGCCAAGCAGAATGCTGTACCCATTAAGCAATAAAAGTTGTAAGGTCAAGTATTCCTGCTCAGGTTTTGGCAGGGGAGGGGATGGGTTGCTTTCTAAGAAATTTAACATTTACTGCTGCAGCCAAGCTATCCTCAACAGCTCAACAGCTTTGAATATTTAATGGTTCACACTCCTATGTATGTTTTAAATCAAAACTGAACCCCTCCAGGCATTTGGATGAGGCTCACACATGGACTGCTTATGGATGAAATTCACACAGAGCCCAGATATTAAAATTATATACATTTTTTAATCTACATGGACATTAACATTACTTCAGAAGTTTAGAGAGAGGTGCTACAGTCACACTCTAAATAGGAAAAAACCTTAAGATAGTGCCTAAAAAAAAAAAGAAAGAAAGAAAATCAATTTGTTGCCTAATCCTAGTGGGGAAGGCACCCTTTACCCAAGCAATTTGCAAGGGCTGCCTGAACCTCTACCACCTCTCCTTCAGATTGGTTACACAGACTCCCAGCTAAGCACCAAAGAAAGGAGAGGTGAAAATGCTTGTTTCTCCTACTTATCTCCAAAGCCCTGAACTCTGAAGTTCACCTGGGGAGTTCAAAGCATACAGTACCCATGGGTGCACTGCATTGCCTGTCAGTCACAACAGGATCTCAAAAACAGAGGGGCTGAGAGGAGCTAATGATGCATACTGTAATACATGATTTCAACATCCACAACTAGTCAGAACAATTCCTTTATATGACTAATTAACTGAAGTAATGGATGCCATAACCAATATTTACGGTACAGGAAAAACTCTGAATTCCCTGAGGGAAAGAACAGGGTGGAGGGAAAAACCACACACAACTCCATTTCATGCCATCTTGCAAAGGAGTACAAGAAATGGTTCCACATTACCCATCCTGCAGAACGACTAACTTTAAAACACCGTCTTCAGAAGCAACCTTCAATTGACCCCAAATCTAAAATTCTGCCAATGGCTATTGATAAATATTAATGTGCCAGGTATTTCTGAAGCTTCAGTGTCTGAACAAACAGCTCTGTGCTGGGAAAAAAAAAAAAATGCTCAAGACTAACAACCCAAAACTGTAACTGATCAGAATCAATTCTTCAAAGCTACTTGCATTCTTCTGCCTTCTTTGTTTTAAAGTTGCACATAAATTTTAATTGCATCATTTGTTTGTTAACAATCTCAAACAAGCATTAAGCTTCAAGTTTTACAGCAGGAGGCAAAGAAAAAAATGTGAGGTAGGTGGGTGAAGAAGACAGCTGTATTGTTCTAGCTGTTCCTCAGCCTCTCCCACTGCCAGATTTCTGTGGATGATGTATCCCAAGGTAGCAATTTTAAGAACTTTCTGGCACTATCCCAAGCTCCCTCCTGCAAATCAGAGATCAGACTAACGATATTAAAAAAAAAAAAAAAAAAGACAGGAAATAGGAATAAACTGGATAACTGACACTGTTTCAAACACTGGAAGTCACGGAACTCTGGTACTGCAGCTTTACAGCAGAGACACTTGTCCAAACCAAAAAATTTTGCCTCATAAAATTAAAAAGGACAATCAGTAAAACAAAACAAATCACTTTTGAAGAAATTACTTGCTTTACAGCTACTGCTAGCTTGGGACACTGTAGTATCACCCAGACTTCAAGAAAGCCCCACCTCGAGCAATTTATACATTACTACATTAGTCTCTAAGTGAGGAAGTTATCATTCAGATGAGGTTCACCAAGAAGCCTGCATATACTCATGCCCGTTTTCATTACTGTGGGGCTTAAAAATTCAAGCTAGAACTACTGAAATAAATCCTTTGCTCACTGCCAACACCAAAGCAAATTTGTTTCATAAGTGAAGGACACAATTTCCAATTCTCTTTACTCTTGCTCCTTCCCATCATATTAAAGAAACAGTAACTTCATTACTGTTGTACAGCAAAAATAAAAGTCATATGAAGAGACTATGTCCATATTGTTGTTTCTCATTTGCAAACTCAAATAGAGAAAAAAAAACTATTTGAGAATAATTTTGAAATTACCCCAGGGAGTTGAAACTAGCACTACAATTAAGCCTCTCCTTGCAAAGTCTACACAGCTTGTGCACAGCTCTAACAAAGATGCCGTGTTCCCCATCAACAGACTGAACACACAGAGTTCAAGACCTAACTACAACATACAGGAGGGGCTTCTTTCCATAGGTGCATCCACAGACTGTTTTAAGTAAAGCTACTCCACAGCCTATTTTTAGAAACCAGGGTGGGCTGGGAGAGTATTCAGTAAACCGTCCAAAAATCAGCTAACCACCCACTAGACTGCAGTGGCACTGTTTAAATAAATTACAGCCTGCTTTGCAACAGCTGCAGGAAAAAATGGTGGAAAAAAAATACCCTGAGTATTTCAATTCCCTTAAAATGCTGGAGGCAATGGTATAAGAAAGAGCAGCAGACAGGGCAGTGTGGGCTGGAGACACTGCGTTAGTTCACCTGCAAGAGGCAGGTCAAACAGGCCTTACTTAGGACTGGGTGAGCACAGAACAACAATATCCGGCAGCTGCAAGGTAAGAATGTGCTTATTCCAACAGAGAAAAATTCAAAGAAGGCTGGGCTTAGGGACCTGCAGCGCAAGGATTATCAAACCCTCCTCGTGTTTCATGTAGCAATACTAGAAACTGGCAAAATAAAAGCGTGAGTTAAGTTACCTTTACTTCCTCATGCAGATAACATATAAAGTTTGAGGTGCTAATGTTACTGAAATCTCCTACTGAGAAGTTTATGATTTCATCAAGTCTGTATTAAATGGCCAATAAAGAGAAGAAAGAATCTTAATTTTCTCTTTGATCTTATAACTTAAGAACACAGTTCTAAATACTCTGGGTTTATGGTATCGACTATACCCGTTAACAGGAACATTTCCAAGTTCAAGAGGACAAAGGACCAACAAAGATCATCAAAACACCCCAACCCGGCAACCAGAACTTAAGTGCCTCTGCACGGAAAAATTTATCTGTTGTACCATTTTATTTTTAAACATTTAACTGCAGTAAACTCAGTCAGTCCTTAATTTGAGGGGCATGAGCATCAGGTTGGAGGGTCCCTGGTAGCACAGAAAGTTCAACGATTTATGTAGACTGGCTTCTTTTAGCTTGAAATGCAAATAAAGCATTTTTGTCCCTGCCCATTCCTAGCAGGCGTTCTCCAAGTAACCAAGATCCTGCAAGCTACAGCCTGAGAGGTCAGCAAGGGCCATTTCATCTGTTGGTCACCAGGTGCCAAATGCAATCCGCAGGTACCCAGGCTTCCGATACGCATCTCTCCACCGAGCCGGGGCACTGCACCATCCCCATTCCTCAGCACCTCGCAACTTGCCAGCTTCCACCCCATGGCCCACTTGGAAGGGCTGAGGGCAACAGCTGTGAAACTCACTGCAGGATCCTACCTGCCTGCAGCCGGGCAGGGAGCCCAGCTTCCTTCCTTCCCTCCCTCCCGCCGCTCCCCAGTGCCGGGCACTCTCCACACCCAGCACCCGCAAAAGCAGGAGGAAGCATCCAGTCCCTAAGGACAAGCACTAGCACTGGCCTGCAGCCCCCGCTGATGCCCCAACCCTGGAAGTGTTCCAAGCCAGGCTGGATGGGGCTCTGAGCAACCTGGGCCAGTGCAAGGTGTCCCTGCGCACAGCAGCGGGGTTGGAACGAGACGGTCTTTAAGGTCCCCCCCAACCCAAACCATTCTGTGAGCGGCGCCCAAGGTGGCGGGGACTGAGCACTGCGGGGGCGAGCCACCGAAACCCCCGAGAGGCGGAGGGGAGGGAAGGGCGCAGCGGGGGCGGCCGCGGGGTCTCGCACACACCAGCGCACAGAACGCCGGCACGCAGCCGGTGTCCGCGGGGTCAAGGCCGGGCTCGCAGCCGGCTGCTCCCTCCCGAGCCACAGCGGCTGGAGGGGGCAGCCCCGGCTCCGTCCCTGGCGGTGCGGGATGCGGGACGCGGGAGCGGCGGGAGCGCGGTCCGGGCCCAGGTGCGGGGGCCCCGCCCCGCGCAGGTGTTGGGACCC